>JAWNNQ010001139.1:792500-1019540 GCA_035044765.1 Leucophenga montana
AGATAAAGCCACTACAAAGTTAATTTTTTTTTTTTCAATTTCGCAAAGTTATGGATTATTGGCTGTTGTAAATAAGTTTTAAATCTCAAAAATGTACGTCTTTAATTATGCAACTTAATCGAGCATTTGTTTGTAGATGGGTTTGGCTGCCGAGCTGAATCATAAGTGCTACTTCAACAAAATAATAAATTGAAGTGAAGTTTCTGACCTATTCGGAATGGTAAATATATACATGCCTAATGTTATAACGAGCATTACAAAGAATACTTAGAACTACATAAAAATTAAAATTACTAACTAGATACAATTAGTAGCGGAGCCCAAGCGGGGATTTTGCGCGTTACTCGAATGCGTCAGAAAATCATATGGGAAGAAACCTTGTATTATGTAATGTACCCCTTTCATATATGAACCCTTAATATAGAGGGGTGCGTTGAGGGAAGACCGTCAGATTAGAAAAAAAAAAACAATCCTCTGAAAAACTCGAGCGCGTTAGATTAAGATAAGGTAAGTTAAGTACATGCAGAAAAGTGTATATCTCAATAATCTGACAATTTGAGCGTAACATAAGGAAATGGGCGAGTCACAAAGTTGTAAAAAAAAAACGTCAACTCGAAATACTCGAGCGCGATAGAATTTTTTTTTATTTTGAAAGAAATCCTATTAGGATTACAAAAACCATATAATATATAATACTCCGCGCCTCTCTTCCTTCACACTCTTTCTCTATCTCTCACTCTCTCGCACCGTCCCCACACTACCGTCTGCCACCATGATGCCATCTCAGCTGGTCACAATAACGTGTTCGTTTTTGTAGATGTAAGACGCTTTGGCTTGTTTGTAGTGTTTTAAAATACTTTAGTGCAATAAGTTTCATATGCATTACAATAATGGGTTAGCTCCCATACAAACCTATGGTCCACTTTTGACTTTTTGTAAGAAAAACTTTTTTATTAAAGTCAATATTAGGTTCAAATGCGATATGGTGCCTTTTATGAGACAGTCGCTTAACATACATAGACAATTGGGCCCGCCCACTTTTTGAGGTAGCCCCCATACAAAGCCACCGTGCAATTTTGTGTTTTTTATGAAAAAAATTAATCATTTAGATCAATATTAGCTAAAAATTTGATTTGGTGGATTTTAGTGGACAACCGCTTCATATACATATACAAATGGGCGTGTCCCGCCAACTTTTTGAGGTAGTCCCATATAAACCCACCGCTCACTTGTATGCATTTGTATGGAAAACGTCAATATTAACTTGAAATCCGATATCTTATAGATGGTCGCTTCATACACATCTACTAATGGACGTGTACCACCCACTTTTTGGGGTAGCCCCTATTTAAACCCCCACTTTTATGTTTTACAATACGATCTAATCTGGATCCCTTGGTAACTATATGGCTTTCTTTATTTTTAATTTAGTAACCAATATTTCTACATACCGGTGCGGAACAAAATTATCTATAACTTCATACCGCATCCAGAACTACTAAAAAAACTAACTCTTGCCAAGAGAGAGAGAGTACATACATACATTTTATTATATTAAAGCTTATTAAATTTAAGCATCCTTTCATGAATGGTTTTAGAACACTAAGTTTGAAGTTACGCACTTAGCACCATTAGAAAAAACATGTATACACCTAAAACTGGGCAGGACACGCTCCTTTTTAAAACAAAATACCAAAAGTGCGTGGCGTGTTTGTATATATATAAATATATATATCTATACTAATATTATAAAGAGTTTGTGAGTTTGTAGATTTGTAGGTTTATGGCTTTGTAGGGGGTAATCTCTGGATCTACTGAACCGATTTTGAAAATTCTTTTATGGAAACCATTCTGTCTTATTGTTTCCATAAAAGGTTTTGAATATATAACGTCAGTATGCCTAAAAGAAAATCACAACTATCTACACATACATCCCAGACAAGAGCGGCTATAGTACACCGAATGGGAGAGACTTCCTCTGAGCATGCACGGCGCCTTGCGAGTGAAAGAGAATACAGATCGCAAGCGCGTGCTAGAGAGTCTAGCACAGAAAGGTCTCAGCGACTGGCTAACCATAGACATAATATGTCAGAATTACGTGATAGGGAGTCTAGCAACGAACATTCGCAGCGGCTTGACAGCCAATGAGCAATTACCTCAGCAAGTCGTGCTAGGGAGACTAGCGCCGAAAGGCTGCTTATAAAAGAGTTACGGGAGAATATACGCGTGCCGGCCATTCTCACAGGGCCAGCAGTAGCAGTAGAGATCTCACCCACTTATAGATATGTGAAACTTCTGACCATAAAAAATGCACTATTGGAAATTTTAAGTTGACTGCAATAAAAAACAATTCAAATGTGGTCTTAAAAGTGAGCATTGCATGTCAATATGTATAATCTATTTAATATAATCTAATCTATTTGTATAATCTATTTAATAAGTCTGTGTGCCGCGTTTCAGCAGGATATCTTAAAATTTGTTCCGAAAAAAAAAATGGACAAAAACTTAGCTGATTAAAAATATACTCGTATATACTTTATGGGGTCTACGATGTCTTCCTTAATGCGTTAGAAACTTTCAACTAAACTGTCAAGAGTATTTATGCTTCAGTTTAACAGACCCTAACGTTTTTAGTTGATATTTTCTTAACTCACAATATGTGTTTGTTATGTTCAAAATTTGACGGATTGAGTTGACATCAATACAGTCATGTACAACGTATGAGGATCAAATGTAAAAGGTGGAGTCAGTGTGATATTAAAAATGAGAGCTAAAGAAATTAGTAAAGAAATCAAAAGCTTTTCCAACAAAAAAGTTTAATCGTGTTAGTAATTTTAGTTTGAAGCTGTTAGCTGTTGAAAAACTTTTTTCACTATCATTATCATTCAATATACATTACGTTGCTAATGGCCTGGTCACACGGTCTTATATTTTTGTGTCAGATTGCTATGATAGTCGCGTGACCATGAAAAAATATATTTCGTCAGCAATGTCGCGCGACATTTCTGGAAATAGCTCCGTTTCTATTTCGTGTAAGATTTCCGTGTCATTTTGTTAACAGTGTTGTGAAGTGTTGTAAAAACTAGAGATCAGTGTTTTTAAACACACAAAAAGTAAACATGAGCTGTTTAACGTCTTTGTCTGCACTTGGTGGTCGCATGCTACACAACTTTTTCGCATTTTCTCTTCAGGTTTTTGCTATTGCTTTTTCATTTGAATTTTTTTTATTAGCTGCATAAATTGCGAATATAGCACAAATTTTCAAGGTGTTATCTATGCTACCACTGGTTAACACTGATGATGTAGCTGTCAAATTTCTTGCGCCTCGTTTGCCCACAAAGTAATATTTTTATGTTATATTTTGACAGTTGCATGAAATACAAGTCAGATAACATGACACGAAAATATAAGACCGTGTGACCAGGCCATAAAGAATTGACCAAAATTCATATAAGTATTTATAATTTTTCAGTAAAATTATCGAAGGCGAGTATTTTAATGTCCGGTTAAAACATAACTGTCCGTTTGTCAACCGGTTAACGCAATTTCCGTTAAGTTATTGTCCACTCACTGAAAGTTAAATTTTAACCGGACAAACCGAAAAAACTTGAACTAAACCTTATAAGCAAAGCTTTGAAATAAACCCTATAAAATTTTTATCGACTCATTATATTCTTATCTTATCCGATCTGTAAAGACAGCAGTAACACTATTTGTTGTTTTAAATGGTTCATTTATATAAATTTGTAATAAAGCACTGAAATTGAATAGATAAGCGAAAAAACAGCATAATCCTTCTAGGCTGCTCAGGTACATTGCTAAGTTCACTTTATGCAACGTTTTTAAGAATTCATTTTTTGGCTTATTGAATGCAGTAATATGTCATTCACGTTGGACACATCACCATTAATGGCAGATTACTACCAACGCAAAGCAATCACTTCTTTAGTCTGTGTTGTCGGTTGTTCCATTCTGTCCACGCTTCACACATTGACGAGTCTTTCAAACAGAGGCATTCCGACGCAGGGAGCTCTTCTTGATCTGGCTTGATGCACTCCGAATAGCTTGGAAATTGTGTCATAGGACGACAGCAGTTACTTGGCTTGCTCGTATTGCCACATTTACGTATTTTGCGCACCCTGGCGCACTTCGGCAGGCGTATTTTTGGACACCGAGGATTACCGGTCGGCAACATCTTTTCCAATGATTCGATTTTTGAATTGCAAACTTTTTTCAAATTTTTGCCACCGTCCTGTGGACACGCAGGTGCTGGCAATTGAAAGACGCTTGGACGTCTCAGGCGACGCTCGTATTTGGGATCATGTTTGCCGCATTTGTGCAAAATCGGTTTCATTGGGATGCACTCATTCCAGGTCTGCTGGTATTTGCGTGTGGCCTTGCATGACGGCTTATAGCTCTTTGCGTCGCGTGGTTCTAGCATCCCAATGCAACGATTTGGATGACACTTCTCCAGATCGATCATGTACTGACTTTCCTCCAATTGCTTTTTAAAGACTTGCAGACATTTTTTTTCGGTACGCCGCATCACCTGATAGCAGGGCACCTGTTCCAGTTTTTTCTCAGCTGGCGTTTTGCGTTTGCGTGGCTTATCGATCCAGGTATGTCGTCCATGTGCTAGCCACGTTGCAGGCGCTTGCTTGCAGAGCAATGTTGGATGTTTGAACAGTGTCTGGGTGACCCCACGAATCTGAGCAGTAGTTGGAAAGACACCGCGCATGTTGCGTACTAAACTCATGTCGAGCGATGAATGTTAAAAGAAAGCCAAAGTTTGCAATTGAATTTAAAATTTTGAGCAAGAATATTCCAAGCAAAGCTCAATGAATTTAATGAAATAAAATTTTGAAAGAAAATTCAAAAAATATTTTTAGTTTATTCATTGGAGAGGCTATCTTTGATAATGTTGAATGAGTTGCAAATTGACAACAATTCAGTTTGATCGTCTACAAATAGTCGAATATGAATTTAGAAGAGTACGAGTCACAGCAGTCGTCTTGCCTACTCCTTCAACATGCGTGTAGCATTAGTTCAACTTGGATCATATTCTTGATTGGGACGGAGACCAGCGATTCGGACACAGAATTAGGTAGTAACGATGGACTACCATGTAAGTCCTCAGCCTTCATCTTGGGAACCCACTCAAATGTAGCTCTAACTTTTAGCAGGCGAATTTCATATATACTGATCTACGTATTATCTATGCTTATAGATACATATACTCGTAATTATATGTACATTTACTTAATTTAATAATTTTTTTATTGCTGTCAATATTACCTTAAATTTTGTCATGACTGGTGACTTCTAATGAAGGGACTTTTCAATGTGATCCCCCCCCCCCTTTTTTGAGGTAGCTCCATACAAATTGCAATAAATATCTACGTAAAATATGACAGAATGGCTTCCTATGGAAAGATTGTTTACATAAATATAAAGAGGTGTATCAAACCCAATATTATAATTTTTAATGAAAATTTTCTAATTGCAGTCAATATCAACTTAAAGTTTAATATACAATAGATATGAATTCTCCATTTCATACAACGCCATCACCCAATTTTGGGATTTTTCATAAAAACTTTGACATTTTAGTCAAAATTAACTTGAAATTTTACATGGCAGCTTCTTATGGACGGAGGTTTCTCATAATCATTATTAAGAGATGCCCGCTTTTAGGTGTAGGCTCCAACAAACTTACACCCTTCGTTTAGGGTGTTTTTATACCATTCACACATAGTGTGAAATGGTATTATCAGTTTATCTGAAAGCTTGTAACGCATTAAAGGAGGCATCGAAGACCCCATATATTCTTGATCAGCGCGACGAGACGAGTCGATCTAGCCATGTCCGTCTGTCTGTATACACTTCTTTTGTCTCACATACCCTTCTTTTTATTGCAGTTTAATAGAGTGTCAAGATTGTCTTGCCATGCCCACTTTTTGGGGTAGCCTCCATACAAATCCACCGCCCACTTTTGACTTTTTGTATGAAAAACTTTTTTATTGTAGTCAATAATAACTTAATAATTGATGTGGTAACTTCTAGTGGTCGGATGTTTGACATATACATTAATGAGTGGGACTCGCCCAATATTTGGGGTAGCCCCCATACAAACCTACTGCCCACTTTTGACTTTTTTTTTATGAAAACTTCTTTATTAAAGTCAATATTGGGTTGAAATGCGAAATGGTGTCATTTAATAGACAGCCGCTTAACATATACAGACTAAAGGCGGGGCCCGACCACTTTTTGGGGTAGCCCCTATACAAACCCAGTCAGTCCAAAACAATTTCTTCTGTTTGTTCTTAGGAGTCTCAATTGGGATCCCGATATAAATCTTCCACCCTATCATGATAGGTAGAAATTAATTGATCTCCCAACCCTCTTGTCACGCCGTTCTATACACTCAGTTGCTTTTTTTCATAAAATTCTTATTGGGGAGCTTGATTCTCCCTACTTACTTCAGTCCATAGTACTAAAGGTCCCAATTCGGCCAACTCGCCACTTCGTGCCAACAATATTGCCTTTTTGTACGACAAATTTCACGCTCAATTATTCACTCCGAGCTCTTTGTTCCATCTACAATAAGTTTTCGCATTATTTTTCTTATAACTCTTCCTTACACTATGTAAAAAACTCTGTAGTAACAAATCACTATTCAATAAATTTGTAAATTTCATTTAGCAACTTCTATTTCCTTTATTTTTGTAATTGCGCTCGCTTGGACCACCTCCCAGGCTGTGAGCAGGGGCACAGTCGGTCAACCTGGTGTGCCAAACAAAAATTCCTCCAACGGGTCTGAGTGTCCGCAACTTCCTTCTTCTAGTTTTAAGTTAGTTTAGTTACATTTTTATATTGTACTTATTAAGCGACTGTTTTATATATTTAGTTGCAGATATTTAAATAAATAAATAAATAAAAATATACTAAATTGTAAAACAATAGAATATAATATTATTTGATTAAATACATTTCAATTATATCAGTTTTTTATTTAAACCAATATTTACATACTTACTGGTTGTTACATTTTATAATACAGAGTTGGTTTTCTTATTAGATAAAAGAAAATGTACAAAAAAATTAATTTAAATATATTTAAATTTAAGTTTACATTTTGAAATCTAAGAATAGTTCAACGCTCTGATTTATTCAGTTGAATTCAATTAATAAAGATGAACATTAAAGTTTTGATAGCGCGACGAATAACCCGGTTGCTTCCACCGAAACCCTCTGTTCTTCTAATTGATATTCTACTGTAGACTAAACAAAGCAAAGCTGCGGCGGCAACAAATCGCAATTATCCTTTTTGAAAAAAGTTGGGTTAAAAAGAATGTAATGAAAAAGTTTTGAAAATATCTGAAAATGGTGGACACTTGGTATACTAACTGACTCTGGATCACTATAAGAAGGTCACGATCAAAGCTTTTATGTTTAACTAAATCAATCACTTCAACATATTTGCATTGAACACTTAACACAATATCAATTGATAAATTAAAGAACCACGTCACTCTCGTTATCTATTATTATTTAATTGGTAAGTAGATATCCTGGTCAGCTAAATACGGTTTCAGCTTAATCCCATCCATATAGTGCAGTGTAAGTTCAGTTTTCGAACAGTTGGTACAACAGTGATTCATTGTTATCGAGTTTACATCGAAGATACTTAATTGAAACAGCTTTAGATAAATTTTAAGCAGGAACACCATATGTGTTGAAAGCGGCAGCAGTTCAGCTAGGAGTGCTAAATCATTCCGCATGTCCTGTGCGAAGCCCTTGAGCCGACTCAAATGTATTACCCTGTGAGGCATATGCAGCCCCAAAAACGCCATGTGCAACTAATTGAGTGCCAGCAGCAACCAGATGTATTGAGATGCCAGTGAGATCTCGTTGTACTCGTAGTGAAGTACTTCACAATTTAACTCATTGTTCGATGGTAACAGTTTCCGAATGAACTAGTTTGGATACATATTGCAAACTATTTAAAGTTATTTTCAAACAAATACATTTGTGTCCACACCATTGTGTGGAACATGCCCAATGTAGGAACGTGGAAGCAACCCACGGTGTTAAGTGTTACTTTAATTAATTTTCGCTTAAAAGTATTACAATTTTAAAAAAGTAAAACATCCACTTTTGAAATGACTTCATTGTTAGATCGAGTACAGCCTCCTTACAGATACTTTCTAATCGATAGAAACGGTTGGCAATACTACGCAGTTTTATATAAATGTAGAAAAAATGTACACTACAAAGTTAATTTTGTTTCAATTGGAACTCTGGTGAAGACCCAAGTTTTGCTTCATAAGTGCCACAGTTTGCATGATATGATATTAATTTTTTTTTATTGATTACCACATAATCGTTTATAATGTTATTTAGAATATTTGGTACTCTATAACTAGTGAAGAGTGCCAACATGTTATAAATACAATGCAGAATCGATGGGAAGCTAAAACAGTGAAGGAGATGCCATAGAGTTTCCATTAATAAGTTTTCTCTTTGTATTAATTAAAAGTGGTCAAATAAATATTATCATACAACATTGAAGTGCTTTGATTTAATTTACGTTCAGAAAGTATTTTGCTGAAATATGTGCCCATATTTTGCTATGAAACGAAAGTTAATTAGGTAGAAAAGTATAAATTTGTTGGTGCAGTTATCAAAACCATAAAAATCGCATCCATTCATATTAACATTATGGTGTTCCAACTAATAGTGGATCGTAGATACTTAATTGCACTATATTCAGAAAGTTTTCAGATCGTTCATCGAGCAGAGCGAAATGGTCTTGTGAGGCATAATGAGCCCCATAGACGCCATACTCAAAAAATGAACGTGGTCAGCATCCGGTTATATTTGGATATCGCCGTTGTCCTCACAGTAGAGGATTCAGTTATATATTTCACTTTTCGCAGTAGTTTCACCGCAGTCAGCTTCGAAGATCTTTTTATTATTAATCTGCAACTTAATATTGAAAAGCAGCTTTCTTCACTACTGCACTTTAACTCTATATTAAACAGTATTACTTTCCGAATGAACCTTTATATATAAATTTAGATCTTTTTATCCATAAATTTAGGAACTTACAAACAAATACCACAATATAATGTAATAATTCAAAATATTGTCCGCCATAACTATAAATTAAATTATTAGTAAAAATTATATTATTAGTAAATTATATTGCTGCTAATACCAAGAGAAGAATTACACAAAATAAAGTCAATCAGTTTTTCAGGATGCGGCTGTAAGTCTGTAAGTCTGTGCTCTTTTGGGTGGGACAAGTGTAGGCGAATGTGTACCGTGACGCCTTCGATGACTGGAAACTCTCTTGCGGTTATGTGTCGACGCAGAAGGACAGTACTTTGAAGCCTTTTAATGGATTGCATCGATGCGATCAATAAATTTTTTAACCACGACACATTGACAAACAAATCCTATATGAAATTACTAAACCAAATTATAAACTGTAAGACATACACGTTAAGACAAAACATTGAATATTTTGCAGTAGTATCCAATTTAAGCACAGACCCTCAGAGAATAGACAATATTTTCCAATATCTTTATATATATGTATATATATGGACATAGATAATCAATCGAATGGGGTAATATTTTTTTTACCAAAACTTAGAAAGAAATCCTTAAAATGTAAGATCACAACCTTCAAACTTTTGGATTTATGAAGCAAAATCTTCACCATAGTTAAAATTGAAAAAAAAAAATAACTTTGTAGTGGCTTTATCTTTTTTCTACATTTATACAATATAAAACTGAGTAGTATTGCCAATCGTTTCTATCGATAAGAACGTATCTATAAAGAGGCTGTACCCAATCTAAAAATGAAGTCATTTCAAAAGTGGATGTTTTACTTTTTTAAAATTGTAATACTTTTAAGCGAAAATTAATTCAAGTAACACTTAACACCGTGGGTTGCTTCCACGTTCCTACATTGGGCATGTTCCACACAATGGTGTGGACACAAATGTATTTGTTTGAAAATAACTTTAAATAGTTTGCAATATGTATCCAAACTAGTTCATTCGGAAACTGTTACCATCGAACAATGAGTTAAATTGTGAAGTACTTCACTACGAGTACAACGAGATCTCACTGGCATCTCAATACATCTGGTTGCTGCTGGCACTCAATTAGTTGCACATGGCGTTTTTGGGGCTGCATATGCCTCACAGGGTAATGCATTTGAGTCGGCTCAAGGGCTTCGCACAGGACATGCGGAACGATTTAGCACTCCTAGCTGAACTGCTGCCGCTTTCAACACATATGGTGTTCCTGCTTAAAATTTATCTAAAGTCGTTTCAATTAAGTATCTTCGATGTAAACTCGATAACAATGAAACACTGTTGTACCAACTGTTCGAAAACTGAACTTACACTGCACTATATGGCTGGGATTAAGCTGAAACCGTATTTAACTGACCAGGATATCTACTTACCAATTAATTAATAATAGATAACGAGTATGTTAACTATAATTTATCAATTGATGTTGTGTTAAGTGTTCGATGCAAGTATGTTGAAGTGATTGATTTAGTTAAACATAAAAGCTTTGATCGTGACCTTCCTATAGTGATCCAGAGTCAGTTAGTATACCAAGTGTCCACCATTTTCATTATATTTGAAGCTCCATACATACTTTTTAACCCAACTTTTTTCAAAAAGAATAATTGCGATTTGTTGCCGCCGCAGCTTTGCTTTGTTTGGTCTACAGTAGAACATCAATTAGACGAACAGAGGGTTTCGGTGGAAGCAACCGTCGCGCTATCAAGACTTTAATGTTCATCTTTATTAATTGAATTCAACTGAATAAATCAGAGCGTTGAACTATTCTTAGAGTTCAAAATGTAAACTTAAATTTAAATATATTTAAATTCATTTTTTGTACATTTTCTTTTATCTAATAAGAAAACCAACTCTGTATTATAAAATGTAACAGCCAGTAAGTATGTAAATGAAATATGAAATATATAAGTAAATAATATTATAATCTATTGTATTACAATCTATATATATATTAAAATGAATCTATATTTTTGGTGGGCTCTGTCTCTCTCTTTCTCTCTCTCTCTCTCTCTCTGTCTCTCTCTCTAAGTGGGCGGGACACGCATATCTATATTTTTGTGAAGCTTCCGTTCCTAAAAGGACTCCATATCAAATTTCAAATACCCAAAAGTTGGCAGTGTATACCTCAAAAAGTGGCGTGACATATTAATATAAATACTCTATCTGCTTAGGGCCAAAATATGCATACATACCTACATTCAGCCATATATCTCAAAAATTGATACAAAATAATCTACATACGGACAGACAGACAGACAGTCTAGACCGACTCTTCCCGTCAAGCTGATCACGAATATTTATACTTTATGAGGCCTACGATGTCTCCTTTAACGCCGACAAATTGATAATACGAATTGAAGCTGTGTGTGAATGGTATAAAAATAAAGTATTTTCATTTTTTTCTTTATTTTGTACGCGAGCCATACAACAACAAAAAAGTTATTAAAATTTAGAACATATAATCACTGTGGACGGTAGTCCATGCTAGTGACGAAAGCCCACCTCAGTGGATATATTATACGCGCAATATCGAAGATTTTACTAGGATGTCCGATTGTAACGTGTTTTGTATCATTAAAAAGGTCTTGAAATAAACTTTCAGAAAATATTAAAACTTATAATATCGGATCACTCCAATCCTATATTTCGGATTGAAAAACACACACCCTTAGCAGTATTTGGGGGGGGGGGTGGTGTGGTGCTGGCTATCACCTCAAATTCTTGACACCGAGGCGAGAATTTTGGAAATTTTTAACGAGTCAATGAAATTGTTTGTTTGTTTGTTTGAATCCTTTAGAGAAAACCAAAATATAATTGATGCGGGATTTTAGTACACAAAAACCTAAGCAACTTTTCTTCTACAACTTTTTTCAAAATGACGGATTTTTGAGGGAAAAGCTTTGATTTCAATTGGTTACTGTGGTAAAATTTCTTAATGTTTTTCAACGTGTAATAGCTCGTAATAGCTCAACATGACGAACGCATTACAATCGATTCCAACCATCAAATGGAAAATACAAATATATCGTCATAAAATTGATATCAGAAGTTTTGTGTGTTGCAAGTCGGCTTTCGTCACTCGGTTTTTACCTCGTCAAGAGGTTTTTTTATTTGATATAATGACACAGTAAATTAGTTAGTAAGGTTGGTCATAAAGATTAATCATATAATGAATACAATGAATACACAAATAGTCAAAATCGGTGTTCGACAGAATTGTAATTCAATCTAATCTAATATTTGGAAAGCATGGTATTGTTTATATTTCTAATCAATATATATAAACTACATAGTACATCGGTGATAAGCCATTCATTGGAGTCTACCTTTATTTGAGTCAAATATAGATATCCTAAGAAAACAAAAAATTGTTTGCATATAAATTCAAAAAAATTGGATGTGGCACCATATGTTAACCACCCGTTATAGTTGGCGGAGCGGACCCAATTTCGACGTACAAAGTGTACACTTTACACAGTAAAAGTAGCAAGTTGATTGCTCAGAAATAAAAGTTTACTGTATCTTTGGGTGACGTGGTTCGGTGGTAATATCGGATTGTATAAAGTGAGTCTTGCCGTGGTGACTCTGTCAGCGCATACACTACACCAAACGGTGACTTTTGGCGAGTTTCGAGGTGCATCATGAACCAGTTTTCAGTCCGCAGTAACGAATTTTCTGCGTATTAACGCTTTCACACAGAGTGAAGTGGCCCTCATCCAAAAATTGCAGTTTTTCTCGTTTCTAGCGTACTGAACACGTCTAGGCTTGAATGATAGCAAATTGTACTGAAATGAAAGTTTTCATAGGTGACTACGAAACGACGCACCTTGAATACACCTTTTTATTGCTCAAAGTAGATTCGCTAAAGGCCAGAATCAATATTTTAAGTGCGTTAAAACTCTACAGAAAGCCGCAAATACCCATTATAGTATTTAATTGAATTAATTTTTTACCTTGAATTCTTTGTATCGTCATTGAAAGCCAATAAACTTTAACGAAATATTCGTATGCTTTCCTCATAAGTAAAATCAAAATATTTTTGAATTTTCTTTCAAAATTGTTTTTTTTCTGGTAATTTTCGTCCAATCCATGCTCAAAATTTAAAATTCAATTGCAAAATTTGGCTTTCTTTCACCAATCATCGTTCGACATGAGTTTAGTACGCAACATACGCGGTATCTTTCCAACTACCGCACAAGTAAATACGGCGGCTCGTCACCTAGTTTTGAGCCATCCAACATTACTGTGCAAAAAATCACCGGTAACGTGGCAAGTGTGCGAGCGACATACCTGGATCGACAAGCCACGTAGACGAAAAACGCCTATCGAAAAAAGATTGGAGCAGGTGCCCTGCTATCAGGTGATACGGCGTACCGAAAAAAAATGTCTACGACCCTACAAAAAATTGTTGGAGGAAAATCAGTACTTGATCGATATGGAGAGATGTCATCCGGATCCTTGCATTGGGTTGCGCGAACCACGCGACATAACACGCTACAGGCCGTCATGCAAGGCCACACGCAAATATCAGCAGACCTGGAATGAGTGCATCCCAATGAAACCAATTTTGCACAGATGCGGCAAATATGGTCCAAAATACGGGCGTCGCCTAAAACGTTCGAGCATCTTTCAATTGCCAACACCTGCGTGTCCACAGGACGGTGGTGAAATGTTAAAAAGAGTTTGCAGTACAAAAATCTCATCATTGGACCAAATGTTGCCGACCGGTGATCCCCGTTGTATTAAAGTACGCCTGCCGATGTGCTGCAAAGTGCGCAAAATTGTCACATGTCGCAGTGCGCGCAGCCCAAGTAAATGCAAACGTCCTCTGACACAATATCCAAGCTATTCGGAGTGCAAAAAGGATCCTCCTGCGTATGTTCATCCAACGGAATGCCGCTGTTTGGCGCGCGCACCAATGTGTGACGTGTGGTCCGAATGGAACAAACGAAATCGCAACATGCTAGAGAAGTGATTCCAGTACGGATGCACGAATCATTGAGGGCATTCGTTTTTTGGCTTTTCCGTTTGCAGTAATGTGCCATTGATGGTGGTGATGTTTAACAATAATGACACATTACTGCGATCGTTAGGCAAAAACGCCCACTGACGGCATTTTCAAGTTATACGGAGTTACGACGGAATACTGCTGTTTGGCACGCGTTCCAAGATGTGAAATGAGGGCCGCATGGAATAGGCAGGAACACAGAATAAAGAAGTGAATCCGGCACAGATGCACGGAACGCTGTTTTTTTTTTTTGCTTTTGCGTTTGCAGTAATTTGTCATTGAAGTCAAATATAAATGATATACTTAGTACTGCGATCGCTAAGCAAAAAAAAAAGCTCTGCGTCCTAATTGGCTTAACTATTCCATTGCAATGCATAATATATAAATAAACCATTTGAAACAACTTAGGAAACTACTACATTCTTGACATATTGTATGAGATAAGAATTTGTTGACACATAAAAAGTTTATGGTGCGGTTTATTTCAGGTTTATTTCAAAGATTTGCTAGTAATGTTTAAGGCAAGATTATCCGGTTCGTACCATTAAAATGCATCTGTCTGTGTGTTTACTGATAGGTTAACAATTAAAATTTATCCGGATAATGCAAAACACGCCCTTAAAGTTCTAAGTACGATTATTTTATTTAAATTGCCATTGAGAATCGTCACCATACTGTACTTGGGATGATAATGATTTTGGCCCAGTGCTGCACATAACCAAGCAACATCACAGTAAGAACCAAGTTTAGAAATAGGTCAAGTCTTGAATAAGCGTTAACGATAAGAACGCCCCAGACAATCGGTAGTTGTATGTATGTGCAGCACTGGCAAGATGCTTGTGGTGTTATTTTCTCTAAAAGGTATTTCGGTATTTTAAACTTTTCTTCTTCACATTAACCTATTTCCTCTCAACCTATTTTTTTTTCATGAAACCATGCAGAATTTACACAGAGCCTCTCTGTTACCAGGCCGCCTCGAAATGTAACGTTGCGTCTCAAGCTACACTTGTCAGACCATACAAGGATCTACATGAATAGAATTAATTAAATTAGGCGAGATGCAACCGCATCACAGCGTATATACGGAGTGGAGGCCAGTGTCCGTGATGTAAAGTTTTACATCATTTTAAACCGAAACGATATATACAACTAGCAAAGCGTTCAGGTGAGGAAAATGGAGCGCAGTCATACAGAGCGCCTTCTCCCTGAGAAGCAATGTCGACGGCAAACAGAGAGCGTGTCAGTGAGTGGTGAATGCAGACGCAAGTAGCTGCCAAAAACCATAGCACAAAACCCCATTCCGCAGAACAATTCTCGCTTAGTTATAGTGAATTTTATAACAAGAATGCCATAGTGCTTATTCCTTAATTTTCAGAGCTAACCAATTAACATAGAAACAAATTTATGGAGACAAGCCTTTACAGTGGACGGCACACTCCCATTAACATTGTATATGTGCAGAGCTTCCATCTAAATGAAGAAGTCATATCAAATTGTAAGTAGATACTGGCTGTAACAAAAAAGTTTTGGTGGCGCAACACAATTGATATACAGACATACTTCAAACTAATTGCACTGATCCAGCACTAATTAACGCGGCTGTCCTCTCATTCCCTTTCTCTCCTAACCATCAATCATACCATTGACTAATCTATTATAGCAACGGCACTTTTCAGTCAACAAAGACAATAAAGCAAATAACACCCGCATATGTTTGCTGTTATTGTTTGTTGCTATGTCTGATGTACCCTATTTGTTCCTTTCTCTCCATCATCAACGTCTTTAAACGGTTTTACTAATACGGTACGGTAACAGCACCAATCGGGAAAATGCGAATCGGGTGACTGTTGATATCGCATTTTTATGATGCTGTTCGATGAAGCGCGCAATTTTATCGGCAAATTTTAATTAATTTATCATTATACATACCTATGTGGTATATACCTAATATATACTTGTATATACCTATACCTCAGCCTTCCAAGGGAACATGCACCACAAGCGATACGTCTAAGTGCGCATTGTAGATTTATTTTACAATTTGGGTTCGTGTAAAAAAAAAAAATATTTTCGACTGAAACTTTTGCAGTTTTTTTTGTTTTTTTTTTTTTTTACATGATACCAGAGCGTTAACTATTAAAAAGTCCGTTAATATAATAACCAAAGTAAAACGGTTTGATTCGACATATCCTTCAAACTTAACTTTTCTTCAGGTCGCACTACCCATCTATTATCGCTTATATTGTTTGTCTTGAATTGAGTGTTGAGTAGTCTAACTACGTGAACTTTGTACAATCGAGACGGTGTTGCATATCCATTCCTTTTTGTTGGAAAACACGCCAAATTACGCACATCGGCGGCTTATCGAGGCAACCACATTCTGTAATCCTTCTCGGTGTCGGGTCTTCCCTCTGACACTCCGAATACGCAGGATAGCGTGTCTGACGTCGCCGACATTTATCCTTCACACGCATGCGACGGCAAATTGTGCTTTCACGTGTAGGCTTACAGCCAGGCATGCTTACCTTCGCACAACGTACTAAAGATGGAATTGTCAACATGCAGCTAGTATCCCGAGGGCACATAATCGTATCCTTTTCCTTACGTTTGAATGTGCGACGCTCGTATACCGGATACGCAATGCCGCAAGGTTTCTTCGCTCTCACCAAAGGCTTGCATTCGACCCAGGTCTGCTGGTACTGACGATTGTAGCAGTCACTGGGTAAGTAGAGTTTGTCATCCAATGCCGGTTCACGATCAAAACATGGAGGCGTACATACTATTGGCACCGGCAAGCGCAAGTTGCGCACCATATGCGACTTGCATTTGTAATCCGAGCGGCGCTGCGAAGTGTAGCAGCGATAGTAAGGCCCCAGTCGTGAATCACTCTTTTCAAGATCTTTTTCTATCTTTTCGGAGGTTTTGCATGGTCCGGATTTGTGTCGCTGTATTGTGAGCGCATTCGCAGGCATCTGGTGTCCGATGATGGTGCGGTACGCAAAGAGTTGCGGCGAGAGGCGTACACCGTTCTTGAACATCACAATGCGCACAAATCACGGATGCAGTTGCAGAAAAAATTACAGAGAATTTTGAATAAAAATACCGAAAAGAATTATTACAACAGATTTTTCTGGCGATGTATTTTCAGCTGGAGGTATGCGAATCAACTGTATTAAAAACTTTTAACGCATGTCAAAAGTAGAAAATTTCTTTAGAAACGCAATGAGAACTTGATTTGAAAATTTTAACTTGAAACTAATTGAATAATTGTTTGAATGAAGTGATCTGGAAGACTATAAAGAGATTTTCGCTATGATATTTAGACTCTTCTTTTCCTCTTTAGATAAACTGCATTTTGTGGCGGGAAAAGCCAAAAAAGGGTCAAATTTTCCAAATTGACTACTGTGGGTAAACGACTTAATATTTTTATGCCCGAATTTTTTTTTTTTTTTTTATGTCCTTAATCGACATATGACGCATTCCGCGGAGCGGTTATTTAAGTTTCGAAAACATAAATAAGTCACAGGGTGCCATTTCTGATGAATACGGTGGTTGTGCGATGACTTTTGTTTCATGTTTGGCCAAAAACTCCGTCACAATCAAGCTGGAATGTGCAAAAAATGCAAAAAATTTAGGTCTTTTGGTACGAGTAGGTGGCGATGACGCGTTTCATACCCAAATCATCAACCAAAATGTGTTGAGTCAATCCATAAGAGATGTTGAGTGTCTCTGCTATTTTTCTATTGCCAACACGACAATTTTCGAGCACAATTTCCATCACTTTTTCGATGTTTTTGTCTTTAACAGAGGTGGATGGATGACTTTGCATGAGATAAGTTTTCTACGATTTCACGACCCTCACTGAATGCTTTATGTGAATCAAATACTTCCGTTCTCAAGTCCTTATAACACTTTTGTAACATTTTGAATTATTCCGTGGCCGTTATTTCATTGAAAACAAAAAATTTTAAGTTCAATTTTTCTTTCCATGTTAAAAATCGCCATACAAACTTAATGTGCTAATGTCTTAATGTGCTAATGTAGACCAATGCAGAATTTAAATTTGAAGTCTCTAGCTCTTATAGTTGAGATCAGTTGCTTTATACATCTAGACGGACGGACGGGCATAATGTCAGACGGACATAACTAAAACGATTCAGTTTCCGATGCTAGATCAAGAATATATACTTAATGCAGTCTACCTCGCCTCATAAAGTATAAATATTTATGATCAGCACCATATGTCAAGTTGCCTTTTGCTCATTGTTTTACCACTTTTTCAAGCAACTCATTCCTCGCATAAACCAATGATTCTATTTCGAGAAATAATGCGTTCACCAAATATTTCCTTCAGTAAGTCGATTCTTTGATGCGCTATATGACAAGTGGCGCCGTACTGTTGGAAGTACCACACATATCTTCAATAAACATCCAATCCAATCAGAAAAATTCGGTATAATTTTGTGCCGCCCGGCGTCAGTCGCTGGCAATACGAAGCTTATTGAGGTCATCATAAACCTGGTCATGCCGTAGAAAACTCGGAAATTTTATGCACCGGACTATGTCACCCTCATCATACAGTGCTTGGTTCATTCGGGTCCTAAACTCGAATCCAACTCTAAGAGGTCCAAAAATTCTTTCAATAATATTTCTCTCGAACACTCCCAAAGACGCTGTATCCGCAGTAAGCTGTAACCGGGGTCCATGCTACTAATTAAAACAGCAAGCTCGGGATTATTGGAGTCTTATAGACTTTTACCTTCGAATTTCAATTTCCTTGCTTACCATATGTGTTTTCTTGAACACTGGCAGAGACTTCTCCAAAGACTCAGTGATTAAAGTGTATATATAATCAGAGTTCCATTATCGCCCTTGTAGAAAGAAACTCCGGGCTTAAAATCTTCGGTCAGTCGGTTTTAATAACATTTTCGTGCTTTATTTATATCACATAACATAGCAACATTCTCAAATTTACGCTTGATTCGAGGGCTTTTTTCATTCTAAATGCGTAAATTTTTCTAAATGATATGGCAATTAAATCAAAAGAGAGCCTCAACACTGAACATAATATTGATATTAAAAAGTGTGTTGATTTCCAGTTGATTTTTGGCTCATTGACCGAACGTTCGGCACAAACGAAGATCATTCAGCTTTAATTCTTGCATCAGCTGGATCTTATAGAGTCATAATCCTAAATCTTTACGTAAAATTTTCCGTTAAGTGGATGCACACAGCTTCAATTGCTACGCGCGATGGCGGATCAACTCATTTGGATCCTCCTCCATACTACGCTCTACAGCAGCAATTGTTTCTTCGGTGCATACTGTATGACCATTTTTAACTGGATTAGAAACACGGATGGACGATTATGTCGACCGTAAAATAAACGAAGCGCACGGTAATATTCCCGAAATGAACCACGATTTTCGAAATAAATTTGAACAATTTGCAAGCATTGTTCCCTGTATATATAAATGGGTGTGCTCAATAAGTGGACAACTGGTATCCCTGAGCTACGTCAGCATCAGACGATGCCAAATGCCAAAAGCGAAGTACTTGGGTTGCAATGTTGGCAAAAAACGCGTGCTATGAGATTTATCTTTCTGTTTCGTGTTACCAGAGCTAGAGGTCTCTCCAGGTTCTAGGCATCTTTATACATTATTCATAGAAAGCATCACTCATTTTTTTCACCCTGTCCATCTCTGGTCGGTTCTTAAGGTCTATTTGCAGGTACCTAGTCTGGCAGCACGGTCGTTAAGCTTCGAGATCACTGATACCGCCTATGGTAGTGTACTAAATTAGATTTAAGTATATGTTATTATACATGAAGTTGTGAATTTAACTATAAATCACACTCTTATTCTTAAAGAAGAATTAATCTCTTCTACTTGAAGAAGATAACTATTATAGTTGGCCTTTGTTTTAAGAATACAATATTCAATTCCATTTCCATTCATCGCAATGGTGATTCCGGCTTATTCTTGATGAGTTTAATCATACTTTCAGTAAGCACGGTTTTCGAAGTAGCTCGATATTCGTCGTCCTGTATTATTAACTCGACGTTCCTTCAACCGTTCAAACCAAACCATGGGACAAACATTTCTCAACATAAACTTCTTTCATCACATTAAATGTTTCGGACAATTTTTTTACCAAGTTTGAAACAAATCTTTTTGTTCAAAGTTAAACTTTTCGACCGATGCTCCAAGCACACTGTCACTTTGAACGCGATAACTACGCTTCCAGTGTATCAAATGTCAAGAAGTTTAGCTTGAAAATAAGGAAAAGCATGCAACTTTAGAAAGCACGAGCTCACATAAAGCTGGTGCCAGTAGAATTAAATTTTAGGCCGTGCGATTCAACTTGAATAAGTTTATTGATTCTGATGTACTTGTTTTGGCTTGTAAAAATAATAATGCTAGTACTATGCATGCATTTTTCTAGAGTTTTGCATTGGATTAGAATTTGTACGTTTGAGCCAAACTAGTCGTCATTTAATTTGACATTAATATAAAGACAGGTTCACACGGTGCCAGTCTAGTTTGTTGAGTCTGCTGATGCTTTTAATTGAAATTTGTAGATACTTGAAACTATTTTCAATGCAAACAATGAGGTTATCAGATATATACACGACTGTCTGAACATAACTTAAGCAGTAACTTAAACTTATGCAAACCGCAAATGCATATGTCGTAAATGTATCTCACCACAGTCAAAATGATATGCAAGTGAGAAAACCCAACTGAAGAGAAACTTTATTGACGAAATACAAAATATACAACTGCGGATACAAAATTGTATCACACCATTTGCTTTAATGAGTTCAAGTTTAAGCTATAATTGCTAATAAAAGTGAGCCTGGCCCGCATGTGTTGATTTTAATAGAAGCAATCCAGAAGAACCAAATACTCGGAATAGATGAACCGCTTTACCCGTCAGCGGAGCTGAGCTGAGCTGACCTCGGCCAAATGTCATATGATACACACACATGAACCTTCTATTTTATGCAAATCAGCACCATAGCTGCTTGGAATATAACTTTATATACAGCGACAAATAGATCGCCTGGCAGTTATCCTGACAGCTATCCTGCCGTTTGTTCTTATGCCCTTTTGACGCCGCAATAAAATTCTAAAAGAGAAATTTTCTACAGCTTTTTAGAGGAAAATGTCTTAATTTGACTTTTCTTCTGCTTTTTATGTGCGTTCAAGCATATAAACAAAAATTCATTAAATTTAAAATCCCGCTGCCTGCTAAACGACTTATTCAATAGATACGAGGAGCTAACAAAAACTCGGCAAAGTTGCTGATTAATTGAAAAGTTTTTTGCAAATCAAATCATTTTAAAGGTACTTCATTCTTGAGAAAAGGAAAACTAAAATAGCTAAGTACTAGAATAATTTTGAGCTGTTGTTGAAAAAATATAATTGTGTGAAGCTACATTTGTGATATTTTTGGGCTGTAATTAAACCATGATATCCGCTAGCATTATAGAAGGAGAGGGCAGTTGAGAAAGAATTCTGCAGAAGTACTTTATAGTTTTCAGCATATTTGATTTACCTTATATTTAAATGTTTGTCTGCTGACTTTGTCTTAAAGTTAGCAGAACAATTTTGATAATCGTTGTTCTCTCGTTACTCTTGCGTCGCTCTCCATAACAGCTGATTTATAGGGCTGGCACAAAGGTGTTGCCCGAACCATTCCCACATATACACGTTAAGGTTCTCCAATGCTTCTTTCGCTTGGGTACTTACATTTTGACAGCTCAACAGACCCAATAAACCGTGTTACAAATATTTTTTTTTGTAAACAGAAAATAAAAGCGCAAATTACAAGGAAAGTTTTGAAGATTTGCTCAAAAATGATGCAAGAAAGGGTAAGGAATATCTGTTGGTATTATATTTCTTTGTCCGTCTATCATCTAGATTTTCTTCATTACGTTGGTTTAGAACATTAAATAATCTGCAATTTAATTTATGTTTCTATTTTAATTTCAACGGGCGTAAATATGTCGCTCGAACTTAATTTTTTCCATTCCCACTTGGAATTTTTATCGGAGAATCTGTGAAGTAAGTGAGAAGCACGGTGAAAGGTTTCATCCAGTAATGAAAACTATTGAGCAGCGCTACCAAGAATATTGGGATGTAATAGTATGTTTTCACTAGCAAATGTTTCGTTATCGCGTCCACGATTTATCGAAAAAAGTCGAATGGTGTTTCTATTGCATTCTGCGTCTGATCGTGATTATTTTGTAGTCATAGACTTCATTTATTGACATAAGTAGCTCACAGATATGTATTCATAGTTAAACAAAATTTTAGTCTTGACAACACCATTAATTTATCCTAAGACTAAATTATATTAATTATGACCAAAACAGCCGTAGGCCCACACATTTTGTAAATTGGCTGCCATTTCTTAAAAAATATGTGTGTTTTTTTGCAGATCCCTCAGCCCTTCAATGTTGTCCTCCCACAAATCGAAGAGTTAGTAAGTGTTCTCTGCTGTTCATCCCATTTTTATCACACCTACACTAACAAAAAAATATATAAAATTTATTTAAAATAAACTCAATAAGAATTTATCCATTGCTTGCTCCATTTTCGCGATTCGATTCGATTTTAGTAGGGCTGTCTATATAACAAGCAGATGACTCTGGTCTTTGTTTTTTTACTGAAATTGATGGTATGTACAATCTGATTTTATAATTAATTAAGAGAAGAAATCATCGGTGTGGACTTTAAATTGAAATGGAAAAGCATAGTTGGGGGAAGATAAATGATAACCGCTTCTGACGACTCTAACAGAATCAAATCTGCCAAATCGTTACCTACCCTCAATTTCGTAAGAAAGAATCAGTTTTCGAAGTTTAATCAATTGTAAGAATACCACTATTATTGTTGTTATGTTACGTTGATATTCATGTATATTCTTAATAGTTGCATCTGTACGATAGTTAAAATAAATGTACAAAAAATGCTCAGCGATTTCATTGATTGCTTAAGTAAATAAATGATAGTAACAAATGAATGATGATCACTTACCATGCATGTTCCCAAACGCCTTTCTGACCTTTCCATTCGTCCGGTCATGAACCAAATCATGATGCTGTGATCGTTTTGATTCTGATCAAGTTGACGAATTTTACTTTATGTAGATTGCATTACTTCACAGAATGATCTTCAAAAGAATGACTGCTTTAGAAGATATAATTTCGTAAGACGAAGCATTTCATTAGTTTGGTTAGATGGCAATTTTTTGCCATTTACATGCCACTGCAAAAGTAGCGCACAGCTGCTAGAGTTGCCATGTAAACTTTTTCGTTTGGCGTTCAATAAATTTAACTAAATATCACTGTAAAATACAAATTTTTTTATTGGATAGAATCAGAAATAACACAGAACAAACATTAGACTAATTAATTCTTGCGTGGTGTTGCCAAGTGCGAAAAGGTTTGTGAAATGGCTTCAGAAATGAAATCGCTCAAATTTCTGCGGCACTCTTGTATGTATTAGTTCAACACAAAATATCGAACTTTTGTGAGACAGCTCGTATGTTTGTTGTCTGACTGGTTGAAGCGCCAAAAGGCTCGTTAGTTAACTGATGTGGAAATTCTATAAGAAAAGGTAAAGTAGCATCGAAAGATGACGCTGACAAGATACGAAAATTTATAGCCGCACTTAGAGCCACCGAAAGAAAATGTATCTATACGAAAAATGTTACAAGAAAAATAAAAATGCTTTATTAAATATTTCACAGCGCCATGCTCATACTATTTATTCAGACCAAATTGTCAAAAATTCTCATGACATAAGCCTAAAAGCACACAAACAGTCTAACTAGTTGTTACAATCCTTTACTTTACTTCAGACATATTACTCAAAATGAAATTGACATTTTTGATGTCAGTGTACATGGTGCAGAAGTCAAATAGAGGGTTCATCGGGCAAATAAACATCTTTAGGTATGAAACAAACACATGCAAAGTGTACGTAGAGCAAAAAAAAAACAGCAGGAAGTACTGGTTAGCATACATAGCACAGATAGACATTCTGTTCAAACCCTAAGGAGAATGTTATGCTGGACAAAGGCATACATCTGCATATGTCATAATATGAAACTGACATCTGTCCTCGTTCAGACGCGCCACAACAGCACTTCGAAGTGGTTAGAGCGAAAGGAGTGTACGTATGTAACTCTCTGTGTATAAATGTCCTGTCCGGCATGTAAAAGTTGTCAAATTTTGTTATATGCTAGCATAGCGAGACGCATAGCAATTGTACAAGCACACCACCTCCTAGCTTGTTTTATTTCTGGTCCTGCACATGCCATGCTGAACTGCTAGATGCGTCTAAATTTCATACATTTGACAATTTGGCATAATTTTGAAACTTGTTTATTTGCCTATGAGCAACTGTTATTAAACGACACCCAGACAGGCACTTGAGTGCATAGATAGACGAGACTCAGGCAGACAGACAGGTTATATTGTATAGTGACTTCAATGGTGCAACACCTTAAAATGGCTGAGGTTGTACGTTCGCCATTTTGTTTTGTTCTGTGTTAATTTCTGGCAATAGATCCTGACTTTCTACCGGCTTCTTTTTGTCTTGCCCTAACAAATTCACGCTATGGATATTGTATTTCTAGAAGTGATTGCTCGAATATTTTTTATTGTATACTTCACGTTTGTTTAATTATTGTACTATTCAGTTACATGTTACTGTGGAAACCATATTTCAGATTGATTTCTATTGAATGCTCCGCACTGATTGTAGGCCGCACTGTATCTGAATACAAACTGAAAACTGTTTATCGCAACGGATTTTCAAATAAATCGCGGATAAATTGATAGCTGCATAGGCAAAGGACATGATTAAATGTGTTTGTCTGGTTGAATTGATCAAAAATATACTGCGTCCTTGATGACTCCTTTTTAGTTTTACCTACTTTGCGAAAAAGTTCACACTATGTGCGAAGATTTCAAAATGTCCGAGAATCATTATCTCGAACAATTCCAAAAATGCTGTATTCGTTGTTGTCAGCTTGCACGAATCTGCGTCACACAACAGAACCGCAATTATCGGCATCTTATAGATTATATCACTAAACTACTCTATATTTCTGTTCTTGTTCGTCCGATTTTAGAATTTTTGTTTGGAAGCCTTACTATGCTATTAACGAGGATCGTAGTCGAGGAGTCAGTTCAAAAACAGTTTCTTCTGTTTGCTCTTGGGAGTCTCATTTGGGATTCCGAAAAAAATCTTCCACCCCATCATGACAGATTAAAATTAATTCATCTTCCAACGCTTTTATCACGCCGATCTATGCTCTCTGTTACTTTTATTCAGAAAATTCTTATTGGTGCGATTGATTGAAATGTCCCGATTCGGCTAACTCGTCACCTCGTGTCAATCAAGTGGCCTTTTAGTACGACAAATTGCGTGCTCAATACCTCACTCCCATCTCTTTGTTCTAGCTATAATAAATTTTCGCCTTATTTCTCTTTTGATTCGTCCATAAACTACGTAGAAAATTGTGTACTGACAAATTAATACTTAATAAATTTGTAAATTTCATTTAGCAACATCCATTTTCTTTATTTTTGTAATTGCGCCCGCTTGAACCGCTACCCAGGCTGTGAGTAGGGGCACAGTTAGTCAATTTGGCGGCCAATTCCTCTAACTTTAAATCATTGTTTAACCGATTGTTTTATGTATGTAGTTGTAATTGTAAATAAATAAACAAATTATTATCTGCGTATTTCGAGAGAGCTCTCCAGGCCAACGTTGCTAGTTGTCTCTGTTCTGAAATAAATTTCTGTCACGACGAATACTGAAAAAACTGACCTATCCCAGCCTATGAAGTCGTAAAACCATGTTACGGCCGGCGGCGAAGTCGATTAGCCTGTCTCAATTGCTGAAGGTAGGAAGTTTAAAAGTTTGAAGGTTCCACATTCCCTAGAGAACATCTGGTTACTCCAGACATTCGTTTGCAGTGTTCTTCCTCAAAGGCATATCGTATCTGAGACTTTCTTTTTGTTTTCTTCACCGGTGAAACTTTTTCATTCTAATTGAATGGTATTCACTATTCTAGTGATTGCATGGGATGCAAGAGAATCGGTTTTGACCATTACCAATTGAGTGGTAATCAATAACTTTCACTCTAATGTCGACTTTTGCAAACCATCCAGTCTCACTCTATTTATGACGGCTTCTCAATCTCAATATTAGCCTGCTTTCCTTGTCATTCATCCGCCAAAAGAAAAATGATAACATGGAACATTTTGAAAATTGTATTTCTAACTTCAAGATAGACGACAAAAATATTCCCAGAATAATGACGTGATCAAAAAGCAGCATACAGTTCATCGTATTTACTTATAAAAAAATTACTGATTTCGACATTATTATCTAGAGTTCGTCAAGTGGTCGAAATTCGACCTTTTGTTTTAAAAGTACCCAATAATAAAAATTTCAATAATACATGAAAACGATGTCTCAAAATCAACACTGCCCGCTTAGGGGTATGAACACCTTCGTGTATTCAAACACATTCTTCTACTTTAAAAATTTTACCAACAAAAACATTATCAAAACACACTAAACTGAAGCTCACCCGCGCCCACAACAGTTTCGAGGCTAACATCGAGCTGCTCGATCGACATGCTCTACAATGTGAAATGCCCTTTGGAACACGACAGAGATAAACAATATTTTTCTATTCTTCAAACTGAAAGCAAAGGAACCGAAAGCAACAAAAAATAAGGCAGCTATGTGGAATACGCTACATTAATATATTATTCTACCATGGACTAAACGGTAAAGTGCATAGAGAGATGTAAATAATTAAATGGACAAATCCAAATTCCTCTTTTTCATTGTTCGCATATAGCGGCCCCAACCAAAGCAACACATTTTCGTCTGTTCCTTATTTCTATGTGGTTTATCCAATTTGTGTTGTTTTTCTTCTTTTTTTAGCAAATTGAGAGAACTGAGAGAGGAATATGTTGTGGTTACGGTGATTAAAAAGGGTGTGAACATTTTGCACTTTCCTATTTATATATAGATTACTGATTTAACTTCTGCCTGTCAGGACTATGAAATGGTTGAAACAGAGACGAATCAACGCCGTTGCCGAAATAAATGTTGGAGAAATACACCAAAAAACGGCATAATGCTGTAATTATTACTTACATCTTGGAATAAAGCAGCATTTCTCTTTAAGATGTCACCGAAAGTATATTTATTTATAAAGTTACTGGAAAAGATGCACGATTGTTTGCATCCGTGTCGCAAAGCAACGCAAATCTGTAATATGAATCCATAGTTTTGATATGAAGATTGTACCTACGAGAAAATAAAGTGTCGACCATTAAATAAAAATTTAAAATTTATTATGTAATAAAATTTAAAATTTTGAGAAGTTTTGCTGATTCACGCCTTAAACTAATAAATTAAAAAAAAATCCAGACAAAATGACTGGCTTTGCTTCGAATCCAATATTCTATCACCTTCTCTCCGCTCATTACATCGATGACAAGAGTTACAAATGGAAAGCTGCCTTCGTGTAAGTAACGAATCATCTCTGGTTGCGATTGTTCTTTGTAATTACTTGATATTATGTTTTCTACGGCGATACTCTTCCCATATGGCGCACATGGGCACATGCGCCAGACAGGTACACTCCGACGTTGGCTCAGGGAGATCGCATGGCCGCACACACTCGGAGTAGCTGGGGTACTGTGTACAGAATCTCTCACATTTTTTCGGCGGTCGATCAGGTTTGCACAAGACTATTTTGCGAGCACGACAACACATTGGCAATTTTATTTTGGGACAACGCGGATTACCGAACGGCAATGTTTCCATCTTCGGCAAACTACCACAAGCATTCTTCATATTTGTACCACCATCTTGCGGGCAAGCGGGGGTTGGCAACTGCACCTTCGAATCACGGCGCTTTAAATTCGGATAGATATGCTGACAGACCGCGGGAATCTTCTGGAGAGCTATACAATCATTCCAAGTCTGCTGATACCTACGCGACAGTTTGCACGTGGGTTTGTACAATGTCAGATCACGACGTGGAATGGCTTCCGCACATCTATCGGGTTCACACTTCTCTGCATCAATGACATATTGCTCCGGTATTACTCTTTTGCTTGGTTTTGGAGGACACTTTCGTTCGGTGCGTCGCGGCGACTGATAGCAAGGTACCCATTCTCGTCTACGTTGTGCGGGTGTCTTATACGTACGCGGTGTTTTATCTTCCCAATGACGCCCCCTCTTGACAGCATTCAAATTAGGAGGGTCTCGTTTCGGCACCTTGCATGTAGCGTGTCGCACAGCACTGACACGGTAAGGAATAGAGCATTGGTTGGCCAGTTTTCGTCCCGTCAAAAGCACAGTGACAAATCCTTTGCGTGTATAACTGAACATACTCATTGTGGTGCGGTACGTAAAGACGAATATATTTATGTTTATGTCAGAGGAGTGGTGTACCGGTACAGAAGATCTGAATTCGAAGGCTCAGCCAGAGACAACGTACTGCCTGGACGAATTTTGGAAACTTACTAATTTAATATATGTCTGACATTTTGTAGCAAACAAAAGCTTTTGAAAAATTCCACATGGCTAAATTGATGCGTAAACATCCATTTAAAGTTTTTATTCAATTTACGGATCATTTTCTCAATGTTTCGTTTACATAATTTTCTCTTCACGCTTCCGGTTTTTAAAAAGTCTCCATACCAACTTTGACACCAATCTATAAATATTAAGTCATAAGTGCGGGAACGAACAGACGGGCTAGATCGACTCGTCATCACCAATATATATACAGGGGTCTGCGCTCGAAGTGTTACCAATTAAAAATGCTGTAATTTTGTAAATTTTTTTTTTTTTTATGTAAAAACTTCAGCATATCGTAAAAACATTTCAAATTTAAAAAAAAAAATATGTTATTGTTTGGGTAGCCACCTTTAGTGCGGTTAATATCATCGAGTTTGTCCGGTAAGGCTTCACACGCTGTACGAATGTGGTATGGTATTTATGTCATGGTTCGCTGAACCACAGACCAATCTCATTCTCGGGCGATTCGATGGCATCAGAATATTGCTGGAGCGTAAACATTTTTTCATCAGAAAACAGCACATTTCTAAGCTCGCCACTAACATGCAGGTGTTTTAGTACTTTTACTCTTGCTAGGCTAACTGCCTTTTGTGCAGGTATTACTTCTTGTACTTTTTGTATATTATAGGGTTTCAATCCTAGTTAATTTTTTAATATGTGCGCCATGTTATAAGCTGACATATTATTTTTTTTTGCCAATTGAACTGCGCTTTGTCGTGAATTACGTCGAATTCTGGCCTTCACTATTCTTACCATTTCTGCCGATGTTGCTGTTTTTGGATGTCCACCTCTATGACATTTTTTGATGCTACCAGTATTATTGTAACGTGTAATGGTCCGATAAATAAACATTTTGTTCACACGTAAATGACGTAGCTCATTAACAATGGCTGGTTGCGATTTGCCAAATTTTTTAATACATTGGTGGTCGCATTTCTTGCGAGTCGATCTAGCCATCTCCGTGTGGTAGTTGCTGCGCATTTTTTTTTTGAATAACTTTCGGAATATCCATATTGACATGTCACGCACATTTTTTGGGGTAGCCCCATTCAAACCCACTTCTGTGTTTTTGTAAGAAAAACTTCTTTACTTAAAACAAAATCAGCTTGAAATTCGTTATGGATGATTTTTATTCTTATACGTGTATTGCAAATGGGCGTGTCCCTCCCACTTTCTAGGGTTGCCAATATACAAATCCACCACCCACGTTTATATTTTACAATACGATTTAAAATTTCGTGTGAATGGTTTTAGACTTTCGGTTTCACCGAAGCTAATGTTTTTTCTTGTTTTTTTTTTCTCTTAAATTGAACAAAACTCAACTTTAAGTAAAATAAAAAAGAAAAAAAAACAGCTTTTCTAAAGTGCATATGTGCCACCCTGTATACTAACCAAACGAGTTCTCAAAGAGACATTCTGCCATGAAAAAAACCTTTTGAGTTCTTTTGCAAAGCTAAGCAAATGCGTAGTTAATTGTAGTTTTTCTTCTGCTGCATTTTTGAGAAAAAGCTCAGTTTCCAACTTATACCACGCACTATGTCTTTAGAGTTTGTGTCGTTTGTTTGCTGCAAACATCCGCAACGGAAATTGCATTGTTACACGTGATCACCGCCGATGTGCACTGCTTCTTTTGATCTATCACCTCAATGCTATTTTATTTGTTCGTCGTCCACGTCCTGGCTGAGTCCTCCACACAAGTCCTCTGCACGCATGCCAGACAAATAAATCTTCATTTCCAGTTTGCTATTTGGCTCGTGGCTTCTTCTTGCTACTATATTCTATGCTGCTGTAACTTCTACGAATATTTCTCATATCTACGAGTATCTGTATATATTCTTCAATTGTAATTCATTTTGTATACCCACAGATACTCGTAGTTTTGGCTTAGCTAACTTTAACTAGTATTGTGCGAGTGTATGCTATGCTATGCTGCTGCCATATGGCGGATTTGTTATAAATTAGAAGCATTTCGCCATTGCGGTTTTGATGTGCAGGTGATTTAGTACGAGTAGTAGAAGCCAAACGTTGACTGCATTTTAATTGAGATACACAAAAAGTATAAATATGATGTTTATACTAGGCAACATTCCAATTTTTCCAATCAAATTTTCACTGAGTGTAAAACGATTGGCTCCTAAATTATGCATAGCCAATACACTCATGGGGATGGTGTCGTTTGCGGAAGTGGAATGGGTAATTTAAGATTCTTTTGCAAACGCTTAAGCAGCTGACAAACGTCCGTTAGGACACGTATCTCCTAAGTAAGCCACGGAAGCTCCGTGGTTAGCGAATTGGGAGAAGGTAATCACTAGCCTCAATTAGAGGTTGGTGGGCTGGGTGTGGTTCATTTACCAGTGAAGACACATAGGTAGCCTCGGATACAATTCCCCTTTGATGGCGACCTCGAGAACGATTTAAGGAGCATGTTTTACGGATGCACACCTGGAATGTCCAGCTCCTTCATAGGGCTGGTGCAGATGTCGAGCTAGTTGATGTCCTCGACAAATTTAAGGCTGACATCATCGCAATGCAGAAAATGGAATGCATAGGACAGAGCTGCACAAAAAAGGCATTCTGTGATATCTATTATAGTTCCCATGCGAGGAAGCACGAATTTGGATGCGGTTTCGTGTTTAGTAGGAAACTGCGCAGTCTTCTCTCTAGTTTCATACCTGTGGACGAGCGCCTGGCCGCGATATGTATCAAGGCTAAGTACTTCAACATTAGCCTGATTTGTGCACACACCCCGACGGAAGTCGTAAACGATGCGGCTAAATATGAATTTTACTAGCCACTCGAAGATCTCCGAATGAATACTGCGCCAAATCACGGTGTAAAAATCGTGATGGGCGATTTCAACGACAAGCTCGAAGGAAAGAATCTTTGGCCCTTCACGTCGCTAAATAAAGCATTAGAGAGAGTCTAATCGACTTCGCCGCAGGTCGGAACATGGTAATCAGTAGCACCAGATTTTCACACTTTAGGTTTCTTTTCGCAGTAACGGTCAAAAAAAAAACGTGATTTTCACCCACTTCTGTTATTTTGCATTAAAAACATTTTTTACTTAAAAGATTAAAAAGGGTACATCCTTCATATTTGGACTTATAGATTCAAAATAAACCAGCCGAAAGATAAAACACTGTTTTTTGTGTGTGTGACTACGACAAACTGGAGACTTTATCGAAAGCCACTCCAGTCGATTTAAAAACAGTTGCTAGAAACTAAATCTGGAAAATATGTTGAATGACTAATAGATGTAGCTTAGATAAATGCATAACGCCATGGCGTACTTTGAATACAGACCCTTCTTCTTCGGTATCGAGCCGCTTGGATAAACTCACTCCATATTCGACTGCTGCATTCCCTTTGATATGTTTGAATGGCAAATAATAAACAAAAGCATCACCCATCTTGCGAGACCAAAAACACTCAGCACAATGTTATGATTTCATTCTCCGATCGAAGAACATTATATCATGAAATTTTTTCAATTGTTTTGGATGTAGTAGGATCATTTATTCTTGTTTATATCTGTAATCCTATAAGTAATTTAATAAGTAATAATTAATAACATAATTTATATATTCGTAAATACCTGCTAACTCACCTAAAAGCATGCAACACTTTTTCCTCTATTTAAAATCGAACTCCTTTTTTCTCTCTATCTCTCCCGTTTCCATTCTATCTAAATATCAATCGAAAGGACTTCACTGTGCCAAACCGCGCTACCTGTCGACACATAAATCATGTTATAACTTCCTTGTTCTATGCATGCAAAACTCCTGTCAATATTGTTGCTGTTCCTGTTAGTGTTATTGTAGCTGCGCACCTCATAAACAAAAGTGAAGGCAAATATCGAAACTCCATTAACAGAAAGTCTGAAAACAGAAATGAATTGAAGACCTACAGCAAACTCAATCCAACAAACTAAAGAACGATGAACGACCACACCAATACAAATACACTTTCATAATAACGTACGATTGTCATTCATATACAGAGTGTCTCAAAAGAAAGTTCACATTTGATTTGCTGATTGCTGAACGCAACTACTCCGAGGGGCGCGGGGGCTATGTCAATCGGTAGCCTAGCTTTTGGAAATTTAGTCCCTATGGAGCGTTTCTCGGGAGCGGACCGTGTGTTGTGCGTACATGAGTTTTACAAAAACGGTACATATAATGAGTTTTTCAATAACGACATAAAAATTTTGTATTTAAATAAAACACAGAATAATTGAGATAAATATAAAATTGGACCGTATAAATGTTACATTCAGAGATTTGCAGAGATCGATTCTCTTGAGCCAATTTCTCTCCACTCTTCCACACATATCGGCCGGAACGTTGCCAATTTCGCGTACGATATTATTTCTTAGCTGCCTTAGAGGCAACAAGAAAACCTATAGAAAGAAACCAACAGCGTTAAATCGCAAGAGCGACCGTACCATTTCCCGAAATTACTCCGTTACCGAACTTCCCCTTCAATAGTTCAATATTGTTTGATCAGCTGTGTGTTATGTGGCACCATTTTGCTGCAACCACATATCACTGTTGTGAAGTCCATTGAGTTGTGGCCAAGAATAGTCTTCCAGCTCGAATTCCATTGACCGTAATATGGCGATAATTTTTTTCGAACATATCATCTGTCCAATTTACTCGGGACATGTCCCCGAACTTTAGCGAATATCCAGGCTACCCGCAATCGAAGTAAATATCCATTTTAGAGATTCACAAATCCTGTGAACAGCGTGGGTTATTTTGAACTGATGGATTTACGGATGCGCTGTTTTCGGGACTTCAGCCGGTGCAGTGACTCAAATTTATCAGCTATATCAGTCACAGACTGTCTGGTAGGATGATTATTACGACCAAAAATTGGAGTAAGCGCTCTTAAAGTTGCGAGCACCGACAATTTCCAAACCTTACTCGTTCTTACACTTAACACCATGATAAAAATGTAAACCTGGCCAGTTCCTGAAAAGAATTTAAAATACAAAATTGTTATTGAAAAGCCCTTTACATACAGATTGATATACATATTGCATATGAGTAGAGCATATACTCGTAAAATATACAGACAGGCATACAGTTCCAGCGGTAACCAAGCAGACAGGATATGCATGTCCTGTTGCTTGTCTGCATCTGATAAACGCGCCAAAACAACTTTAATTAAAACATTTTGCTTTCGATTTTTTTTTTTTTACTCTATTGATACAAACACACAAAAGTACAAACAAAGATAGGATCATATAGAACATATGTGTACGAGTATGCAGCGACCACCAATAGACTTTGCAATGCCATTAGCAAGCGATCCTTGAACAAGTACTGGCGAGGCACATGCTTGATGTACATATGCGTGCAGAATGGAAATATATACAGATTCCTGGCCCAGTGGGTGTGAAGGCTTTTGTCAATAGAACATCAATATATCGAGAGGCCTGTTTATTTTTCAACACAAACGAGGCGTAAAGTTAACAAAAATATAGTACAACAATGATGACAGCAATAAAAACAACAACAACAGCAACATCAGCAGTATATAAATAGACATTTTGCTTAAATTGCATATTTGTAATTTTATTTGCATTTGCCATTCACTTGAATTACTTGCTTAAAGCAAATTACTAGAGAATAGAAACTGTTGCAGCCTTTTAGGCACCTAAACTCGTTTTAAGCTCAACACACTATTTAATAAAGCAATTTAACAGCGGCTTATAATAAATAAGAAAATTAAAATGGAATTACTGTGATTAATATACAGTTATAAAATTATTTTTGTTGGTTTTTTTTGTTTCAAATATTTATTTGACAGGAGACACACTCAACTGATGCTTGCCTACATGTTGGCAAGGGAGCCAACAATTATCGTTGAGCTGCTCGACCGACATGCTCTACAATGCGAAATGCCCTTTAGAGCGTGACAGAAATTGAGAATATTTTTTACTCTACTCTTCCAATTGCAAGCAAAGGAACCGAAAGCAACAAAAAAGAGAACATCTATGCGGAATATGCTACATTATTATATTTTTCTGCCATGACCTAAACGTTAAGGTACATACACACTTACAGATAAAAAGAAAATGGAAAAATCAAATTCCTCATTTTCATTGTGTGTATATAGCGACGCCAAACCAAAACACTACATTTTCGTCATTCACCTTAACTTTTTTGTTGTTACTTTCTTAGGAAATTGAGAGAGCTGAGACAGGGCGAGCGCTCAGGTTTTTGTGATTGGCCGAGGGCATTGCTTGGTTTTTACCTACCTTAGACGCAATGCTCTAAAAAAAAAATTCTAGCAAATATCTTGTGGATAAAGGTATTAAAAATGATGTGAACCTCTTGCACTTGCCTATTTATATATAAATTTCTGGTATGTGGGCATAGCGACTGACTTGGATATATCAAATTCGGGAAGTCCAATTATCAATCACTTTTTATTTAGAGTATAAGTGGTGCGAAAATTTTAGAAATAGCCCTACCACCCATATAGCTGCTATACGATTTGTAATTTGTTGTGAATGGTATCAGAATTTCGGTTCAAACGAATTTTTTTTTCCCTTGTTTCTTTCATATGGTCGGTGCGCGCATCCTCAATTTTGTCTTTCCTTTCTTTCCATTCTGCAGCACTAAATTGCAGTAGATACATTTCTTTGGAATTCAACTGCATTCATAACTTGAAATTTTGAAGCAAAAACATTCTTGATACGCATCTTTTATACTCTGATTTTAGTTTCTGCAGTCTTTGGCCATTTCATGTCCACTAAATGAGGCTGCTCCTCTCACAAATGTGAGATGGAATATCATGCATAACATGAGATACTATGGTAACCACAATGCCCACTACCACAGAACTGCAGCGGTTTGATGACAAGTTTCAGGTTGCCCGAAAACCATTGAATGATAGTTGCATATACTCGTAAAATGTAAAACTAGCCTGTTTTACGGAACCACCTAAAAAACGGTTCATATCTTGATACCCTTAATTCATAGCGTAAAACGGTATATTTGGTTTATGCAAACGTGTGTCACAGCCAAGAATATGCACGGCAGACTAAATGAAGTCGTTTTTATATTATTGATCAACATCAAAATTCGAGTTAATAAAATTATGTCTTCTGTTAATATGATCGACAGGATCTCCGTAACTACGTGAATAAAATACCAAACAACTAAACTTGAACATTAAGGCTTCGCACCACTATTGTGCCAATATGGTCTCCAGAAAAATAAATAGTTTAAATAGAGATCTTTAGGCTAGCTACTGACTATTTCGTAGTAGAGCAAATTCCACTGCAGAGTTCTTTCTTGTCAACTTTATATAAAGGGTATTTGAATGTCATAAACAGTTACTAAAAATGGAATATCTGTCAAAATGCAGCTTTTGGCTGCTTCTGTTACTGCCATTGTTTTAACTAAATATACATTTTCATTAACTTTTGCTTATGAGCGGCTACACTGCAAATGAAATCGAAACAAAAAGACTAAAAACTGTCGACGTCAAATGAACAGAAAATATTTTGACTGTGGTAGAGCTGCAGCTTTAATATCCTACATATATGTTATAGCGATTTGATTTTAAGCAATGTTGGATATTTTATGGGAATTAATTTTAGTAATAGATATATCAAGTTTGGATGATAGAAAAATTTTCCTGTATCTTTTTGCTCAATTGGGTTGTATGGAGTAATATGATATTGAGGTCTGATATGAGATAAAACAGCAGTATTAAATTAGCTTCCAACAGTTTTAGAATTACAATGGTTTTTATCACATAAGCTTTAAAATGTGTGAAAATATTAGGCATGTCACAACAATTTTTATGCTCCAACAGTATGCAATAAAATCTACATAGCGAGTTTCAACACGAAATCTATAAATGTAAGTCTCTTTCAATACGTCACAAATATTTCGACAAACTCATTATACTCATATCACACTATGTGGAAAAGGTAGAATAATGGACAAAAAAAAAAATTGTACGAAAAACTTCAACGAAATATATCCAGCTACTATGACGGATTGACGCGTGGTTCGATTGTAGATATAAGAGTATATGCAATTATATAACACCCTCACCTCACCCACTCAGCATATTCATTTCATGTATCCATTCAGTTATCCATTTCTACTTCTGTCAGTCAGTCAACCAGCTAACTCAGGAGCGGCATTTAGCAACAACGCATTCATTGCTACTATCCTTCTGATTTAATAGTTACTTTCTCTAAACTCTGTATTTTATAAATTGATTTTATGCGCTTAAAAAAGTGAAATTCGTATTGTTCTATTGAAGATAGATGCACTGCATCTTTAAAGAAAATAATTCAATACATCAATCAATGTTAATCACCTTTCACATACCAATATATTTTACATACTTCTTATCCATACTTCTACTAGAAACATGCTATAATTTCTGCTGTGATTTATTACCGTGCTGAAATTCCATTTTCATTTCACTGTCCGCAAAAGCAAATATTTGTAACAACTCTCTGAGCATTCAGCATGTAATTATAATGAATATATATATACATATGTATCCTATGTTTACAATTCAACATTAGTTTTGTTTTTATATTTATCCAGATGCAAAACTTCAGAAGTTTTTTAAAATGGGCTTCTGTTTTGGAGATATACACCTTATTAAAAAAGCATTACCAAATGTAAACCGTTGCGTTCACGGCATTCATTTAATCGAGCACTAAAATTTCCTATGACGACTCCGTGATGGCTGCCATTTCGTGACGGATATTTCCTTTTAATTGTGCCAGGGAAGTCGGTTTGTTGCCGTAAACTTTAGATTTGACGTAACCCAACAGGAAAAAGTCCATATAGGTTAAATCGGGACTTCGTGGAGGCCAATTTATTCACCTCTCCTGGAGATCAATTTGCCAGGAACAATTTCATGAACCCGTGGTAAAGACCTGTTGGACGTGTGTGAAGTTGCTCCGTCCTGCTGGAACCATGTTCTATGCACGTTAAAAGCAACAGCACGTTTCCGAATCGAAAGGTCCGGGTTGTCACGAACAGACTGAGTAACACTGTCTACGTTTTCGAACGTTCTCGAACATTCTCGAAGACCTTGGACGCCCGGATTTTGATTTTTCCAGCGTTGAACCGGTCTCTTCAAACTTCTCGAACCATTTTCCAATGAGTCGAGGGCTTAGCACATCATTTAAATGACGAACATGTCGAATACTGCAAAATTTTCTAGGCGCTACAGTCGCTGAATTACCGTTTTTGTGAAACTCACGTACGCACAAGGCACGGTCCGCTCCCGAGACACGCTCAATAGCGACTAAGTTCCCAAAAGCTAGGCTACCGATTGACATACCAATCGCGCCCCTCGGCATACTTGCGTTCACGCAATCATCAAATGAAATGTGAACTTTCTTTTGAGACATCCAGTACAACATCAATTAAAATATAAGTTAGCGATGTATCACCATAGAAACATTAGTTTCACGTGTATATTTAATGATGAAACTGGAATTTCCTATTCATTTTTTAATGGCGCATCATTTATTTTTAATACTATTTGAAAAACGGGCAACAAACATTTTCAAACCAACAGAAACAGTTTTCTGTCCCTAGTCAGTCCCTGTCTCAGTTTCTAGTCCCTAACTTTTAGTAGAATCCTTCTAATAATGAGTATAGATTATTTCTGAGAACGCCAAAGGTTATTGCACAAGTCTGTAAGTAAGTAAGCAATGCCCGCAATTCCCAGACAGAACCACCGCACATTTTATGATTTTTATAAGGAAAGCATCAGTGAATTTAAAGAACAAGAAACTTGTTTACACGCAAATCATTATATTTTATCTGCAAACATTGAAATTTGGACCCCGAAAAACAGACCAGTAAAATAACCGATTTTGATTCTTTTTTTAATCGATCACAAATTTGTGTAAAGGTGTATAAACTGTTTTTTAAAGATTTTCACTCAAGAAAATTGAATTTAAATTTGTATGAAAAAACTACAACTGTTGTCTTCATTTGCTTAATACATTTACGCAAGGCATCTCCACAAAGAGCGAGGTCTAAAGTGGGAATGTATTAGTGCGCTGATCTACTGAAAACGGGAGGAGCAGCGTACACTGCACAATGGTCCCACAGCGGCATAAATTCAAAAAATTCATGTTAATATTTATGGCATATAAACAAAATTTTGATAAATAGACACTCCAATTAGAATAATAGTTTTTTTTTGTTTGAGCTTTATTGCAACCCTGTTAATTTGGCACGCTCAGTCAATCAGCTGATCGGTACCAGCCCTGGCACGTGCAAATTTGCGGGAACTTTTTGGCAAATTTTCATGAAGATATAAATTGTTCCATTTGTGTAAAACTAAAAGTATAAGTATGGAAAATAAAGATTAGGGTATGTAGAATCAATTAAAAAACCATTTCGTGATGTCATTGTATATGTATTTGTGTTGTCAAATGTTTTGTATGTGTATATTTAGCAGGAATGTGTAGCAAAAGTAGTTGTGTTTTGTGGAGCATGACATGCGTACCAGCGCAAGCAGCTAACAAGGTCAAGGTCTTTATAAATGGAGATATGTAGATTCATATTTAATAAGTCTGCTTTGTTCGTTTTTGAAAAACTACTATTTTCAGTGACATATGAATTTAGCCGTTCAGAGTTGCACGAAATATGGAGCAAGAATAATCGATCCGCTGCAGCAGTAAATGATTTTATAATATAAAATTTAATCAATAATGGCAAACATTTGGAAGGCAAAATAACAAATAATGTTAACACTTTTATTGGCCATATTAAGAAATACCTGCCGAAATGCAATCGGCTGCTTAGCCGGTTTAAAGAAGTCCACGCACACTGGCTCTCACAGAATATGATTATAGTGCTGGACAATTCCATAACTGTAACTCCATCCCCCACTAAAAGAGGCCATCCTCCCCTTAGCTATAAGGAAGCTGGAGCTCGATTGAAAAGAAAGTAGGCTTCATCAGTTGCAAAGAGTAATGGACTTGACAAAGACATACTGCAGATGTTTCAGCTAAAAAATCTCGCCAGAGTGAACCACCAGAAGTCACGAAATCTCAAATATCTCCAGATGAAGCTCTAGTATATCTTTTAGAAAACTCATTGACCAAAAGGCAATATATGAGCACTAGATTGCTAGCCAAAAGCCGACGTTACAACATATTCCCAAGCTACAAGAAATTATTGGAACCTAAGACGCAATGTCGGCCCAGTGGAATAAAAATAACTGAAACGGTGGCGCAAGTACCACTGCAATGTTTATTAGTCATCTAATCACATTGCGGAAAGACGTTCTAGAAGAGTATCCGGACTTGATGGAGGCAAAATTAGTTGCTAGCTATGGCTTTGATGGGTCTATGGGGCCATTCACAAGCAAACAATCATTGTTTGTTACGTCGCTAATACCCATTAAACTTATAGACAAGTTTAATAGAAATGTTTGGGTAAATATAATTCATCAAAGAAACGGCTATTCATATAAATTCTTATGAAAGTCGACAATATAAAAGTCAGAATCAGTTATGAATTATGTATGACTTTAATAGATGGAAAAGTACTGAATATATTAACGGGAATAAAGTCCACGCAACGTTGCGCTATATGCGGAGCAACACCAACACAATTTTTAACGGAAAAAAATTTGAAATCAAATTACAAAATACTGGCCCATGGATCGCAAATTATTGAAGCCTCTGATGTTCCGGTTGGTTCTTTGGGTGAAAATGCGTCAGAAGCGAGGAATAAATTTTATAAGAAAGATCGCCTAACTCACTCAAGGAAAGATAGTCGAATTAACAATATAAAGGATGTGTTTCACAGAGCTTTGGACTCATCGTTTGGTAGTAAGGAGTATGTCGGATGCGATGCGTCGGGATGGGGGCATGGTGTTTGGACGCGAAGAAGCTTCGCAATTGGCACTGTGATGCACCGCAGGAGCGAGCCCCTAGTATATAATCAAATTAAAAACAAAAACTAGAATCATTCTTTTGAACCTTAAATTAGTAAAAACTCGCTGACAATTTTTCGCGTGGAAAAGCGGCTATTGATTATCGGATTTTTCTCTTTAGCTGGGAATTTGTTGCTGGATTATTCATGTATCCCCTCAAAAAAAAAAAAAAAATGTCTGTTGGTGGCAGATCTGAACTTCAGTGCGATATGATCTCGTTGTCGATGTCTTGATCTTGAAACGTCTGCGTCTCAGTATTTTGTTCCCAATTTTGTTTATTTATATTTCCATTTTTGCTTATGGTTGTCATTTAAAGGTGTTTATTGGGCAGATGTACAACATAATACTTTCTTAAACAGAACATTCCCGTGAAACACTTCATGGCGACTAAAGATACGAGAGTCAAGTTACTCATCCTCACCATCCGCGCACCACATTTGCATACCTTTCCAATGGAGCGGCATTTTAATAATCGTACATCTTTTTGGCATACTCTGTACAAATGCGGTTTGATAGTTTTTAAGAATAAATGATTCAGGGTAATTTAATTGGAATAGGTTAGCCATGCCCACTGACATGGATAATTCCATTGAAACAGGCATTTCAGATTATAGATGGAAACCTTTTTCATATTTGACTACGTGCGGTGTCTCTATTTATCGAAATGGGGAAATTCGTGGCCTAAAACTATTGCGAATTTACTCATCTCTTTACCAAACGCATAATTAATTATTTGACATCAATTTAGAAGTGTGAAAAGACACACTTCTTTGTGTTATAATTAACTGCTTACATGTGTTTCCTTTTTAATTTACATATGTATATGTGAATGTTAATCATTATTATTATTAGAATGTTCATGAGTATAAAACTAATTAAATTACTACAATTTTAAGCATTTTTAAACATTATTAAAATATTGTTAAAAAGTTTATTACATCCAAAAAGAGATTATGAATTGATTATGATCAAGACGGAGATTTTGTATGGACTCATTTTTAACATTATAGCTAAATAGGCGTGCCACGCTCATAATACGGAAAGACCGCACCACCCATTCTCAGGATTGTATTCGGAATCCAAATTCAACACAGCCAACATCAACTTCAGATTCGGTATGGTGGCCTCTTATCTACGGAACATTCACATGTGGATTATAGCCCGACTATTATACTATTTGAAAGTCTCCATACTTTAAGCCTCAAAATATACTCGTATATTTCTTTTGAAAGATTTACATTAGCTGATGAATTCAATCGTGGTGGAAGTTCGGTCGCCGACGAATTCCGTGAAGGTCGTCCAAAAACGGTTGTTGTGCCCAAAAACATCGATGCAGTGCGTGAACTGATAATGCAAGATCGTCATGTGACATATCGTGAGACAGAGGCATCCTTGCACATTAGTTCCACTTCAATACATTCGATTTTGCATTGAACGTATGAGCCGGAAACAAAACAGCAATCGACCGTGTGGGTATTCCAAGACGAGCCAAATCCAACAAAAGTTGTTCGTGGAAGAAGCACAGCGAAGCAAATGATCGCCTGTTTCTTCGGCCGAATGGGTCATATGGCCACTGTTCCGCTTGAGCAACGTAGGACGGTCAATTTTGAGTGGTACACGACCATTTGTTTGCCGGAAGTCTTCGGAGAAATTCGTAAAACCAACCGCCACAGACGAATCATTCTCCATCTTGACAAACATCGTCAAACAAGTGTATTTTTGAGCAGTCAAAACATCGAACTAATGACTCATCCTGCGTACAGTACTGATTTGACACCCAATGACTTCTTCTTGTTCCCGAGTATCAAAGCTAAACTGCGTGATCAACAATTTACAAGCGACGAAGAAGCAGTTGAAGCTTTCAAAAACCATGTTTTGGAGGTGTCTCAAGAGGAATGGAAAAACTGCTATGACAAATGGTTTGAACGAATGCAAAAGTGTATTGATCATCAAGGGGAATATTTTGAAAAAACAATAAAGCCATTTTCATTTAAAAATGTTTGTTATTTTTTGCTTTTCCCGAAATATAAATAGTTCCCCTTGTATGAGCTACGTTTCTATTGGTGCTCTTTTCTTTCCCACGCTTACGAAGTACATTTTATGGTGCAAAGCCTGAGTTAAAGCTGTTGCAAGATTTTTCATTCATTTTTTTATAATATGCAACACGTCGATTTTGACAACTCCATAGTGAAGGTTGTATTTTTTTTTTCTAGCATAACACTGAAAAAACGAATATTTTTTGTGGTAAATGGTTTTATTGTTTTTCAAAATATTCTCCATGATGTTCAATACACTTTTTCATACTCGGGAATTAATTTTCGAAGTACTTTTTCCACTCCGAATGAAGTAGATCCAAAAATTTCGCTTTGAACGCATCTATCTTCCGGCGTAAAAAATCGATGTTTACGTAATTTTTGTTTGATATGCGGGAGTCATTGGGTGCCATACATGCTTGTCATACTAATGTCCAAGGAGGACTCTATCTCACGGTATATTACTTGAGGGTCTTGCTTCATCAGTTCGCTCACAGCATCGATGGTTTCCTGCACAACCAGCAATTTTGGACGACCTTCACGGAATTCGTTTTGGGGAGAACGTCAAATACGACAGAACTCGTTGTATCTATTTTTTCGGTGCTTAAGGGTTGTGCTTGATCGCCGCAAAAAGATTTTAGCTCATCGAAGCACTTCTGATTTGATAGTCCACGCCGAAAATTATGATAAATTATACTGAAAGTATATTCTCATTTCCAATAGGGTTGTGTGGACAACATTGTTTCGTTGTAATGCACACCTATATGGATTTTTATCGAGTAAAACATGACTATTGAGGCTGCAGCATTGTCCTTAAAATGAAGAAAACCTCCAGAATTGATAATAAAAACTTGAGTGGCATATTTAAATATTTTTTTTCGCTAAATTTATAAAAAAATAAAATGCTTCTAAAAAAGATACAGAGCTACAACAGCGCAGAAAAAATTATTGCTCAAAATATTTATTTTTATTCTTCAAGAACGTACGATTATCTTTGGGATGTTCTCAATTTAAAACTTCCCTCAAAAAGTACTCTTGCGTGTTGGGCGGTATTGAAAAATATGACTCCCGGATTTCAGCCAGACTTACTCGAAAATTTGAAGCATATAATTGACCAAATGAGTAAGAAGGGAAAAGAAGCAGTAATTGTGTGCGATGAAATTAAAATCAGACCAGGTCTTCAATACAATTCTACTCTTGATGAAATTCATGGATTTGAGGATGATGGCGAAAAAATAAAGCGACTTTTAGGAACGCAAGTCTGTGTCTTTATGGATAGAGGATTGTATGAAAATTGGAAATATGTTTTAAGCTATTCTGTTTCTGAAAAAGGCATAAGACATACAGACCTTAAGGAAAAATTTGAGTCAAACATTGGGCTTTCACAGACCATAGGGCTTAATGTAAGAACGATGGTTTGCGACCAGGGCTCAAGTAATAGAGCTGCTTTTACAAGATTGGGAATTAATAATAACAATCCCAGCTTTAATGTTAACGGCAAACAAATATTTGCGTCATACGATGTCCTACATCTCATAAAATCGCTACGGAATGCAATTATGAAGCGCAATCTTTCTACGCCCGATGGCTTAGTTTAGGGGAAAATTATACAAGATTTTTATAATATCGATTCCAAAAACTCAACTCGACTCTGCCCTAAATTGACTCCGAGCCATATTAATCCAAGTGCGTTCGTAAAAATGAAAGTTAAATATGCCACTCAAGTTTTTAGCCACAGTGTCGCCGCAGCACTGCGAACAATGATCAATTCTGGAGGATTTCTTCATTGTAAGGAAAGTGCTGAAGCTACGGCTACATTTATTGAAAAAATAAACAGACTATTCATGTTTTATTCAATAAAAATCCATATAGGTGTGCATTACAACGAAACAATGTTGTCCACACAACCCTATCGGAAAAGAGGAATTAAAATATCCAGACGAAGTATACTGCATTAATGGAATGATTCTAACCATTTCATCCATTCTTTCCTTGGCTGAAAGTATTTGGAGTGAAAGGTCTGAGGTTTTTTTTGTTGCAACTTCCTAACTAAACCAAGGCCCTCTAGAAAATTTGTTTTGTTTAAAAAGATCACGCGGAGCTACAAATAATAATCCGACAATGTTTGAATTTAATATAATTATGTCTAAAATGTTTTCAATGAAAATTTTAACATCAGCTACAGTATCTGGGAACTGTGCACCTGATGAAGATACTATGTTTATTAACATTGTAAAAGACTGTGGCTCAAATAAATCGAGTTCATCATCTAAAGAGTTTTCTAAGTCTTTAGATGATGATGATGATGCCACAGCCAAATTAGATATATACGCAGTCTGGTTTTCACAGTCCGATCTTTGTTAAGCACACAGGAATCACCTGCTCAATGAGTTTGTTCTGATTTTAATAAGGAAGAATAGTAAATGGCTAACAGGTAAAATTGTAGGTAGTAAAAAGTCAGAACCTCACGTGAACAAACTCAAAAAAATTAGGCAGAGATTATAAAATAAAATCAAAAATTTAAAACGAAATGCATAACCATATCTTTCTACTTAAGTATATTTTTAGTGATTTTAGTGTAGTTTTAGTTGGGGAACAAGGAAATAACTTAGTTTCAAGAATCCTTAATTTTTGAAATTTTGTGATTTCATGCATGAGCGTAAGCTCATGTCATAGAAGTTAGAGTTTTTTTCCCATATTTTGTATGCTTCACAGATATGAAATATATTTTGCAGTTGCCAGTTGCAAAAGTGCTTAAAAATCAATCAAAGCGCGCCCACAGAAAACGATTTAATCTACATTTCTCGAATTTCAATTTATTTATTAAAAAAAAAAAAAAAAAAATCCAACTTTAAAATAAAATATCAACTCACAGCCAGAACGTAGCACTTAAAATTCGATCTGAAAATATGTAAAAAACCAATATCATAACCTTTCATATGTGTATGAAAAACAATTCGAATTTTGTTCGCCGCATTGAAGAATCAATTAAACTAAAATTAAGCAGCGCGTATAGCTCCGTACCAACCATTCCAATCGAAGGCAATCAACATAGCACATACACTACAAACACACCGAGATGCTCCGAAGCACCCACTCAACAGATATTCTCTTGCCATTTCGGTGCGTAACAAATCATCTTTAATCGTCAATTTTCAACATACGCTTATACGCCTCAACGTATGCTACAAATTTGGTTGTGCGTTAATTTTTGCCAGACATGAAATGCCTCATATTTATTAGAGAGTATGAGCTGATGATGAAGTGTTTTTAATGTATCTCCATCTGTGTTTATAGATCCAAAAAGCACAAAGCAAAGTCCTATAAGCGCTTAACAAGAAGTCTAGAAAAAAAAATACAAAAAAATGAAAGTCTACAACAAAAAGCAAAACGAAACTAATCTGTGACTGTTTGCCTGTCAACTTGTCCATCAAAAATAAAGAAGATTTTCCTGGAGATTAACAGCTTATGACTGACATGAGAGAAATTTCCGTTATAAAACTTCATTAGCACAACATGTGTCCGTTGGAGTGTGTTTCTGTGTGTGTGTGTGTGTGTGTGTGTGTGTGTATCTAACTGGTCCCATTGAGGGTGCTTTCATTTAATGTGGTATATGTTTGTTCATGCTTTTTTCTGGGAATTCGATTCCACATCTATACGGCTCAGTTGGCAATTAAAGAAATAAAAGCAACCAATATACAATATTTTGGCTAAGGCACTTTTCAAGTACATAAAATGAGCACAGAAGTGGAATGTAGGCAGTGAGCATATAATATCCTTATGCCTTGATACGTTTAATGACTAAATTTAGCTACTCAAAGAGCTAATCCCAATGCTGCATATACTTAGTTTGAAAGTCCATCTATCTCTTTCATCTAGCACTCTAACTCTATTTATCAAACGCCGCTTCATACATACAGTTACAAATTGAATAGCACTGGGGCAGTACAAAGCTAATCCCTCTAAAAGCTATTTTAAACTTTATTTAAATAAACGAACAATTGAATTGAAAATCGCATCGATTAAATAAATGTTTATTTAATTTACTTTTTTCTCGTTTACTACTCATATATCTGTCGCTTTCTGTCTGGTTTATTGTTGCGGTTGTAAGCGGTAAATCGACTAAAACGCATTAGAAATTAATTTCCGTTTAGTTTGCGTACAAAAAATTTTAAAATAATTCAACAAAGCACCAAAAATATTCAATAGAAATACTAACCAAAACAATGCATATTGGGAAAACCGAGAAAAAGACAAAAAACAAACTAATGGCTATTTAAACAAAATCAAGCTTTTTGTTTTGGTCGAACCGAAACCTTAATGCGCTTTCACATACTCTGTTAACAGTTTGCCTGGTAAATGTGTTTATAGCGAAGCTATTTATGACTGGATTGGATGAGTAACGTAGAAAATCGTTATCAAATCGATCAAATCGATCAAATCGATCGATCGGTAGTGTTTTGGGAGCGAGCGCTGTCATATTACACAGACCAAACGTTAATACGCCTTGAGTGGTTGTTCTGAATGGTTGTCCGGATGCGAATATTTTCTTTATTGCATTGCGTATACCATTATTTTTTCCTTCTTTCTCTTGTTCTTATTGTGCGCGTTTTCTTCTTGCTTTTCTTTCTATTTTACGCGCTCATATGGATTGGCCTAAGTCAACGCTCAAAACACTACCTTATTATTGTACCATGAGCAAGAAATATAGTAAAGAGAGAAATGAAAAAAGAGAAAAAAACAGTCGATCCAGCATAGAATATCAAATTTTTGCTAATGTAAATTGCCACAGATGTTTTCCATGCTCTTTCTAGCCTGCTGTATAGATGGCGGAAAAGGGGAGCAGCAGGCGCCACTGTTAGATTTTTTATTTCTTTCTCTGTTGCTGTTATTGCTTATGTTGACGTCACAGTGCATGTTAGAAGGGCTTCGTTAAAAAAAAGCGATAATATTTCGTGCTTTAAGCAATGTTGGAAGTTGTCAAAGTGAAAGCGGTATGCAATTCTAAAAAATTCTGTTATAAAAGAAATGTTTTCAGAAATATTGCATAAACAACAACAAAATCATGGAAATATGAAACGAGCACAACAAAGCAAAATCAATGCCAAGCGTCAAAGCAGTTTCGAAACTGCTTAGTCTCTTCGATATCGCTTTATCGTACGCACTCCTTCTCGTCTCGTTTTCACTCTAACACCTCATATAAGAAAGTGCAAGCATTCGGTTGAGATGAAACTGCCTCATATTAAAAATTTAGCAACATCCGCCCAATTCCTTAAAACCTAATTGTTATTATAGTTCAGTAATTATAGTTCAGCAGAAATTCTTAAGGTCGCTTCTCACAGTTAGCTTGCCTTCGACCAAATGATCATAGGTTACCTAGGGAATACTTGGCAAAAAGCAGGAACTCGGTGAGCTATTTAAATCAGCCACAAAGTAATCATTTCTAATAGACTTTAAGAACTCTCCCTACGTGCACTTATTTAACAGACCCCGTAATCCCATCTATCTATATATATAGCTTAGCTATGTTCGGGTGTTCCGTGACAACTCAACATTTTTGTTTTTATCGGGTTTATTGTATATTCCTCTTATTACATTATAATATTCTGTTAAACCTATTCACAACGTTGTCTTATCGTCTTAACGTATTATAATTTCTGAGAGCTATTTGACTACGGTGAAATTTTTAGCTATATGCATAATTAAGTTTATCTTTGACAGACATTACGAGCAGACATGGAAGGCAGACAGATAGACAGAAATCGGAAAGTTACAGCGTCGATACGGCCAAAAGAATTCATAGTGAGAGCTATTGCTTAGTCTCTGAAGAGTTACAATGGATTCATGTTTCAGCCACGGTCATCAAACAGCATACAAATTTTATATCTCTCTGCCCATCATGTTCGCGCTGAATAGCTGTCAAACACAAACTGAATGCTGCAGATTGCTCAAAATTTTACCGTAGTCTAATAGGCTTAGTATACAATATATTACAAATATCGCCAAAATTCGAAATAGTCTTTTCACACAATGATTGAAGGGTATAGCAACAGAACGAAACATAAAACTTAACCGAATGGCAATCAAAACAAACACATTCAAGCACAGAAATACAAAATGGCGGCCATTGCAAGTGTACGTAAAAAAGATTATTGAGAGAGAGAGAGAGAGAGAGAGAGAGAGAGAGAGAGAGAACGATAGAGAGAGAGAGAGAACGATAGAGAGAGAGGGACGTTTTTCTGTCAGGATAAAAATAGTGATAAAACTGCAAATTAAATATAAAATGTCATGCGGATTGTCTCTTTGTCATTTTTACTCCATATAGTATATATATATATATATATATATATATATATATATATATATATATATATATATATATATATATATATATATATATATATATATATATATATATATATATATATATATATATATATATATATATATATATATATATATATATACAAGTACAACCAATCCGACTCATTTCTCTTATGCTGCCGCACTGTAGCTAAACAATTGCATTTGATAGTTCTTTGTATGCGCTTGACAAAACTTTTGGCCAACTGAACAGATTCCATCTGACCGTCCTTCTGTCTGTCTGTCGGTCTGTCTGTCTGTCTGTCGGTCTATCTAAATCTGCACTTTGCTCCGCTACAATTTGCCTGTCGGACATTTTTGTAAAATGCCATTTGTTCACAAATACAGGAGAGCAACACAGAAGTCCAAGCAAAACTTGTACAAAAATCAAATAAAAATTGTTTGCAACCGAAAAGCATTTAAAAATTTAAGTGCATTCTGACCGCGTTGCTTGTTTTTCTTATTTTCAATTGGGTTAACAAATGCTAAATAAAACAGAAGTTGTGGCGCACAATAAAGAAGTAAGTTATTGCGTTTGGTTCCCTATCCTAAATCCTTCAAGTTACTCAAATGATTTCAATTAATTTCTTTTCAATAATGCATATGTCCGGCAATAAGAAGTGCGCAACAAAGAAAGTAAATTTATTTATAAGAAATTAACAGAGGACCATATTACTGAAAGTAAGTCTTCAATGTCCTTGTTTTTTATTCGTTACCTTCATACATGACATTTGATGATCAAGCGTTGTCAAACTAAGCGTGTATTTTCTGAAGTGAATATTTAATCTTCCAAGGACTAAGCCGAACTTAGCGCTGGTTTGAATATAAATACAAAGACTAGCCGTTTGTATATTTTAGACCTGGGACACCCAAAACTTTCAAATGGTAGTGCCTACACCAATACTCGTACTTACAAAATTATTATTGCTTTGACACACGTATTCGTTATACACAGAAAAATAACGAAGCACAAGCATGTGTCCATAGAAAAATAAAAACAAAATTAAAAAAAAAAATGTTTAAACTGCGCAAGAGTAGTCAAATAAAAAGTGAAACATAAGTACTCTAATGTATGGAATACAAAAACATACATATTCTTTATATATAAAATTCTGTTGTTCTTCTGTTAGTAATTCTTATCCACCTAAACGGCTTGACCGATGTTGATGAAAAACTTTATTTGTACTTATGGGGTCACCTGGATGGTTCTTAGCTACAGTTTAACCCGGTAGGCGGCGCTGTTGTCTATCTATATAAACTGCAGTTCTCCCAGTGGTTAAAATTCGATCTACTGCCTTAAAAACAGAGCACACAAAATTGTGTGTCACAAACCAAATTTTTCTATGCTGTCTGCTCACCGAAAAGATAGAAAAATATGAAGCAGATTCGCTTGCTGTCTGAACAGAACACTTTTTATACCATTCACACATAGTGTGAAATGGTATTATCAGTTTGTCTGAAAGTTTCTAACGCATTAAAGGAGGCATCGTAGACCCCATAAAGTATATATATTCTTGATCAGCTCGAAGAGACGATTCGATCTAGAAATGTCCGTCTGTCTGTCTGTCCGTCTGTATGTTGTTGCGCATTTTTTGGTGGCCAATTTTAATGCTATCCAGTTGAAATTTTGCATATACACTTCTTTTTATTTCAGTATAATATAGTATCAAGAATGACCCGCCACACAAAGTTTTTGGGGTAGCCCCATACAAACCCACCGACCACTTTTGACTTTTTGTATGAAAAACTTTTTTATTGTAGTCAATATCAACTTAATAAGTGATATGGTAACTTTAAGTGAACGGATTCTTAACATATACACTAATGGTTGGGCCCCGCCTACTATTTAAGGTAGCTCCCATACAAACGTATTGCCCACTTTTGACTTTTTGTTAAAGTCAATATTAGGTTGAAATGCAATGTGGTGCCTTTTTATGGTCAAACGCTTTACATACATAGACTAACGGTTGTAACCCGCCTACTTTTTAGGGTAGCGCCCATACAAATATACTACCTACTTTTGTGTTTTTGTAAGAAAAACTTCTCTATTAAAGTCAATATTAGGTAGCAATACGATATGGACCCATTTTATAGACAGCCGCTTAACATATATGGACTAATGAGCGTGGCCCGCCCACTTTTTGAGGTAGACCCACAGCTCAATTTTATGTATTTGTATGGAAAACGTCAATATCAACTTGAAATTCGCTTCTTACACATCTACTAGTGGGCGTGTATCGTCCACTTTGTCGTGTAGTCCCTATTTAAACCCCCACTTTTATGTTTTACAATACTATTAAAAATTTCGTGTGAATGCTAGTAGAGCTTCGGTTCAAACGAACTTAACGTTTGTTCTTATTTTTGATTCTTTCGTGTTTTCTGTTTCGTGCTTCTCGATGAGCGGTACACACGAAGCTGTCTTACGATAACAGTTTGATGGGCAAACTTTCATTCGACTCATACGGCCATAAAGAGACCGACAAAAAACTGTCGTTGGTTGAACAAGTCCGCTTTGAAAAACAGAGTTGAAATGTCTTTTCGCTTCTATTTTAAATCGTGTCCACGCGCAAAGTTTTTTTTTTCTGACTGCCTGTAAAAAATACCACTTCTTGCGAGCTCTGCTTCAAAGTACTAAATAATAAAAATATCAATCATACAGGAGTGTCACGAAAATCACTTTCGCTTCTAAATGAACGCTGTCCAGTCTTAGCTCCAGTGGGACGCAACATCCTCGAGTTTTCACACACACAAGAACGAAGGCATGCTGTAGACGGCTGCTTGATGCTAAAGAGAAACAAAAATTTGAGTTAGTTGCTGTAGAAATCATGACAATTTTTTTAATATTTATTTAATGCTTCCCTTTAAAATTTCACCAACAAAAACACTATCAAAAACACACTCAACTGATGCTCGCCAGCATTTTGCCAAGTGCGGTCACAACAGTTTCGAACGAAACGTCGGGCTACTCGATCGGTACAGAGCGTGTCAGAGATAGAGAATATTTCTCTACTCTTCCGACTGCAAGCAAGTGAACCGAAATCAACAAAAAAAAGGGCACCTATACGCAATACGCCACATTAACAAACTCTACACATATTCTATGAATTTTAACTAGTTCAAGGTCATTTTGTAAGAATTTTTTTTAGATATTTTTCTCAATGCGAAGAGAGAATAATAACTACAACTTTTAATTGAACAGAAAAAAGTTTAGCAGACATACACTAATTTTGAACTAAGCCACAAGGTCTCATCAGTATGCTGGACGCACATTGCAAATGTTTCTGCTACGTTTATCATGAACCTCTGTACACTTCATATTGTTATCAGTTTAATATCCGATATGTACATTTTTTATATGTCGCATATTTAATGAACTGAAAAAGTGATGGTAGTAGTCGTTGATCAAGAATATATACACTTTGTGAGGTTCTTGGTAACTCCTTTAATGCGTTACAAACTCCATGACTAAATTATAATACTACTATGCAGACTATGTTTGAAGAGTACACACTTCTACGTATAAAAACACTCTTGCATATAACAGCCCAAAAATTTTTTGTTATCCATCGAGGAGGATATTGATCGCAAAAAATTGAAGTTCTACGACTACATGCCAATATTTTAATACTGCCAATTAGTTTCATAGTTTTGGAATTTATTTAAAAAGCTGCTCTCGAAACTCAAAAAATAATAATGCATTTAATTGAAAACAATTTAAGTTAAAATTCTGCTTTAGAAGCTTACTTTAAAATTGTTCCATGCACATTACCTATAAATATAAAGTTTGAAATACTCTTATTTACGTACATACCAACATATTTATTTATTGGCTCAAATTGTTTTATAAATTCTTGCAAAACTTTATTTCGTATGAGGAAAACAATTATATTGCAGTGCTAAAGTCGAAATATCCGACTATTAAATTCACTGCATGGTTATGTGATGTACGGGAATGTAAAGGGTTAATGTATTATTTTAGAGAGAAGGAGAGAGATTTGTTTCCTCAATAAGAGAAAAAGGCGAAGGTCTGCCATTCCCCCTGCCCTGCTGCCATACCCCCTGCCACTCCTACATTTACCCTTCCCTATGATCCCTTACCCCACCTCCCACTCCACTACCCCACTTCCCCCTGCTCACTTTAATTACCATCCTTCCCCTACCTCCTATTCTAATTCCCCTGCCACTCTTCCCCTTCTACCCCTTTCCCAACGCTCCCCTTACCCTTCCCCCATTCCCATACCTCCAATTGCTTTTTAAAAGGAACCCTGTGCATTGCTACTCTTCCCCTACCTCTCCATCCCCCTACCACTCCTTCCCCTAAATCTCCTTCCCCTGCCCCTACCACCACGTCCCATACCACTTCTTAGCCACTTCGTCGATTGTCGGTGCTCACCCTCAGGTGTTTTGTCAGCCCTGATGACGATATTATGGCTGTCGGATGGCATCCGATCTAATGCAATTTTGTACATTTTGTCTAATTTTTTGTTCTGATGAAATAAATTTTTAAGAATTAATGATCCGCATCTGGTAGTGGTAACAGAGCTCCTAGTAAGTGATATATTTGTCCTTGGATCTGCAATCGTTTGAGAAATTGTAAAATTATTTCTTATACAATTTTGAATATTACCAAAAACTATTATGTTGTAATTACCTTGAAAGTGGTCATGAAATTGTCCTGTACACTATGCGTTGCGCCAAAGGACGTCATTTGGAAACAACTGTTGTATTTTTGAATGTTGGTCAAGAAATGGTTAGAAGCACTTCCCATCCCAGAAACGAATGATCTGGTGGTGGGACCAATTGTGTCAATTTTACTTTTTCACCTGCACAACATAATCCAGTAGATTCACCGTTGTATTTCAATGCATTACAATAGATTAGAAGTAGGTTTTCAAATAAGACTTAAGCCAGTGCCAACTCCAATCAAAGGATAAAAGAGCTATTTTTATATATTTCTTAATATTGTACATAAATTAAATTACCTTCACAGTTTTTCGACATTTACAAAGTTTTTGCAATTAATGCAATTGGATTTGGTTATTGAAGCACCTTTATGCAATTGCTTTGTTGGACAGAAATTTATTTAGAACGATCTATGGAAATAATTAAATTATTAGCTCTGTAAATGTTAGATTGGAAATTTAAATACAGCTTCTATAAACATAGACATATCTTATTTAAAAAAAAAAATTCACCAAAACTCTAGCAAATCAAATTCTACTAATTCTTTAATTTATCTCTTACAAATTGTTCAAACTTCAACTGTCCCATGCTTCCATTTGAACTGCTTAAAAACCCGCAAAACGAACATTGACCACAACCGAAGCAAGCCTTTACTACTAATAATGTAAAACGCATGTAAAACTTCAATGAGAACTACAGAAACCGACCAACTTCACACTTTCGTAAGCACATTTCAAACACTTTTACGTCTAACAGGCAACCAATCTGGCAACATTTCCCAGTAGCCATTATGCGTTCAGCTTGCGGCTCGTCTGGAACAGATAAACCGGCGGGCTTAAGGACGTACGGATATAGGAATGGACCACTCTCACACAGTAATTTTGAAACTAAATTGCTGGTAAGTTGAAAAGGGCATTGCAAGTAAATGAATATACAAAAGGCATAAAGTGCGAATTTCGTTCACCGTCCTCCGCTAAGTTATCCCAGAAAACACTTTGCAAGGCGAAACTTTTATTTATAAAGTTTTCACACTGAAATTTAGATGCGCTGCACAACATGGTGGCAAACACAGGACGCACGGAAGGAAACACTTGACGCTCGTCGAATAAAAATAGAAGAGCGCGAATAAAACTAAAACTAAACGAAAAACTTCAGCTTTTTTTTCGAAATAAACAAAAAGATAGACGGTAAAGGAGCCAAAAAGGATACAAAAAGATAAGCGAGAAGAAAGTTGTTTACGCAAGCAAATTGAACGTGTAATTGTGGCAAAGAATGAAAGAAACGCACGAATTCTAAATTTGTTCGATAGTGTTACTATTCTAAAGGGTTTTTCATCTGCGAGTTCTTAGTTTGAAAACGAAATATAAAACGAACGACTTGCAACTTCGTTATGATTTTAATGTTGTTCGAAAGCTCATGGTCTACAATTAATAATAAAATATAAAATCATTTAAACCTTTTGAACAAATTTCGGCCTAAAATCGGCTCCACGTCGGCTATGGTCCGCCAAACATCGATTTTTGCAGTTGTAATGGAGCTTCCAATATCTCCTGAAGATTGTACTCTTCTCAGATGCAACAGCTATGCTTCTCCATGTACTCATTCAGCCAAAAAAATGTGCCGACTAGTCGCTAAAGATTATTTTTTGTTCATGATACAACGAGAATTTTCGTAATAGCGGTAAATAATTTCGACACATTGTTGAATCGTATATCTTTCCATGATGAAATTATGAATATTACCGATATAGACCTGACCAATTCTCTGTCTGTCCGTCCACCGTCCGTCAGATCTCGAAGACAGATCTTAGAGATAGAGACAAATTTTAATATTTAGGCTATTAAATGAAAATACCAAAACCACTTTAAGGGATAGTCCGCATACAATCCTGTATGGGGGCTAAGCCGCAAGTTTTTGTAAGAATTTATTTATTTATTTTATTTTTTAGTTACGCTGGAATAGCCAAACTTGGTGTATCTTACGTAAATCCTAATAAAATATACCGCATAGGTCCAGATCGGGCCACTACTAGGGGTAGCCTCCATACATACTTCATTTTTAAGTCTTTGTATAAATTTTTTTATCGTTTTTGTTCTTAATTAGGCTATAAATGTCAAATATGGCGTAACTTACGGTCAGTCTTTACAAAATACTCCAAACCGGCGCAGGTCGAACCACTTTAAAGGGTAGCCCATGAAAACATGCCCTGAAAATTATTTTTTTTTTTTTATATATAGTTAATTTTAATTTTTAATCAATTCTAATAAAATATCCCGCATATGTTCAGATCTGATCAGTAAAGAGTATAATCTATGGTTCATATAAGGAGCCTTAAACAAGTTAGAGGGTATCTCTTTATTGTTTTATATTTTCTTGTTGGTCCGTTCCTTTTCGAGTCTGAGCGTATGTTATCAGTGTTGGGCTGATCCTAAAAATTCCGGAACACGCATATCACTATTTTTTTGGAGAAATGTACAGACCTACTACTTTGTCGAAGAAAAGTTTCGGTGTTGCTTTTAGCTAGAAACAAAATCATGAAATTACGATCCTAACCTCTGAAAACACTGGACCATCATGTTTTGAAGGTATATTATACGAGGGTTGGCTTTTTATAATTTGCGATCAATAATCAAAAATACTAACTTATTATTAAAAATAGCTATATTGTTTTTGAAAATATTCTCAATGAAGATCAATATATTTTTACATGCGTTAGAACCAATTATCGAAACACTTTTGCCACTCAGAAATGTGTGGCAAAAGTGATATTTAAAAAACTAGATATTATCGGCTCTAAGAGGTGTCGAAAAAAATTTATTTTTGATGTGCAGGAACAAAAAAAGTCATTGGGTGCCAAGTTAAGGCAGTAAGACGGATGACTCATCAATTCAATGTTTTGAGGATGATCCGCCCTCGGTGGTTGGTTTTCCTTAATTTTCCGAAAACGTCTGGCAAACGTATGGTTGTGTACCATTCAGAATTGACCGTCCTATTTTGCTTAAATGGAACAGTGACGATATGATAAGTTTTTGTCGAAAAAAGGCCATCATTTGCTTCGAGGTGCTTCGTTCGCAAACAACTTTTGTTGTTTTGGATTTGGCTCGTCTTCAAATACCCATACAGTTGTTATCTGTTCTGTTTCATGATTCATCCAGGATTGATCCATGACTCATCAGCTGTTGCGTTGTTTTCAAATACCGCGGCTGTATTTCTTCAAATTTTGACGAGTTGATTCCATATTTTGAACAAGATGAATTTTTCAGCGTAAACAACAGAATGCGTACCTTTATGCGAAAAATGTCAAACTTTCCAATGGATAGTTGACACCTAGCAACTCATAGGGTTGTCAAGGCACACAATATGCAAGGCAACTCCAGTGGAAGCGAAAATACAAGTTTTCTGTTACCAGGTATTTTTTAACGCGCTCTATGTAATTTGTATACTAAATATATAAATCAAAAAAGCACAATACATACAAGCAGCAAATGTTGTAGTTTAACTTGTTATTTCAAAAATTGTTTGTAGAGTTGTCTGTATATTTTCATGTAGTTGAAACTTTTATGCAGAACATGTTTTCTATTCACTATAGTACAATGCAATTAGTGAGTTACGCGTGTACTTAGTGCGATAATTATTCAAATATTTGACTATCGTAGCTAATATCATAGAAACGCATACAATTGCGTTCTATACTGAAATTATTTTAATGCGTTTTATGAATTAATTTCATTTTAAATTCGCATCGAATGCTGCTTATCAAATATTTACGCATCTATTATTTCAATATGCAGCTCGCATAAAAAATTGTTGAGCTTCACTCACATACTCGATTTTACACTGATATGCGCATTAAATTACAAAATGCCAATCATAATGAAAATCAACAGCAGCTGCATCAGCATCAACGGAAGCAACACTTTCAATTCTGTCCCATGGGACTCATCTGCCAGCCGTATTAATTGTTTTATTTAACATTTAAATCCAATTTATATTTATGAAATTGTAAATTAGCACCGGAATATGATACACGAAAAGACGCATATAATTATACTCACGTGTCATTCACTCACTTACGCACTCACACACTCACTCGATACGCAAAACTACAGTTAAATGTTATGTTTTGGGTATATTCGTACAATGAAATGTGGTGCTCCACTCCTTTATTCACACCAATTTTCAGAATATTGTGCAAATAAACGACAAGTAGAAATGTTTTTCTTTTTTTCGACTATAATGGTTGTTTTCTGTAGTTGTAGGAAGTTTTTTGTAGTGCGTGAACAACATCCAGTGTTGGGTAATTAAAATTTGTAACAATGGCACAGTGGGCAGAATTGTGATGATTGGTTTCAAAAACTAAAAAGATGGTATATATTCCAAAAGGATATGTGATGGTAAGTATGTAAAAGTTTTAGTTATCACAAGTGTGTAACATGCAGAAAAATGTATTATATATTTTCTACATGTACGAGGGGTACTATTTAAATTTCGGGAATAGCAAAAAATAACAAACATTTTTAAATGAAAATGGCTTTATTGTTTTTCAAAATATTCCCCTAGATGATCAATACACTTTTGCATTCGTTCAAACCATTTCTCATAGCAGTTTTTCCATTCCTCTTGAGACACCTCCAAAACATGGTTTTTGAAAGCTTCAACTGCTTCTTCGTCGCTTGTAAATCATTGATCACGCAGTTTAGCTTTGATACTAGGGAACAAGAAGAAGTCATTGGGTGTCAAAAAAGTACTGTACGCAGGATGAGTCATTAATTCGATGTTTTGACTGCTCAAAAATACACTTGTTTGACGATGTTTGTCATGATGGAGAATGATTCGTCTGTGGCGGTTGGTTTTACGAATTTCTCCGAAGACTTCCGGCAAACAAATGGTCGTGTACCACTCAAAATTGACCGTCTTACGTTGCTCAAGCGGAACAGTAGCCACATGACCTATTCGGCCGAAGAAACAGGCGATCATTTGCTTCGCCGTGCTTCTTCCACGTTCAACTTTTGTTGGATTTGGCTCGTCTTGGAATACCCACACGGTCGATTGCTGTTTTGTTTCCGGCTCATACGCATATATCAATGATTCGTCATCTGTCACGATTTTATACACGTCTTTTGATGCACCACGGTCGAACTTTTTAATCATTTCCTTACACCAATCGACGCGAGCCTTTTTTTGAGCGTTTGATAAATTATGGGGTATACAACGAGAGCAAATTTTTTTTACAGCTAAGTGTTCAATGCTAAATCGAATGTATTGAAGTGGAACTAATGTGCAAGGATGCCTCTGTCTCACGATATGTCACATGACGATCTTGCATTATCAGTTCACGCATGTTTTTGGGCACAACAAGCGATTTTGGACGATCTTCACGGAATTCGTCGGCGACCGAACTACGACCACGATTGAATTCACTACACCAGCGATATACTGTGGTTATTGATGGTACTTTATCGCCATACAAAGTACTGAGTTCATTGACACTTTCTTGTTGAGTCGAAAGTTGTGAAAAACAATCCAACGAAAACATTCTTTTGAAATTTCATTTTTTGGCCAAATTGCTTTTCTTAACTCACTGTAAACAAAACAAATAGCAATTGTACATCAAAACTTTGTGAGTACGTTTATGCCAAAAAATGTCAAACTTTATTATGGTGTTGCCAGATTTTAGCGTTTTAACATTAATGTTGCCAGTTCCCCAAATATAAATTGCAGCCCTCGTATAAATCTAATTATTCAAATCCAAAAAGGTAAACTTTGCTTTATTTTATGAGATCTCAACTGATTATCAAAATTATCAAATGAGGTAACTTATATCTGGTATATGTGTACGCCATGAAATCGACTCAGCTGTCTCAGAAATCTATTTTTTGGACCGTTTGAAATCTCCAGCCTTTTGCTTGGTGAAATTGTTAATTACATATATAAATTCTTCAAATCATAAGGTAAAACTTTCTTTTTGTGCTAGTTTAATGTATTTTCTTCGTAACTGTGTCTGAGGATTTAGCACAGTTTATTATTTAATTTAAATTTATAAAAATGTGTATTTATTTGCTGAAAACCGTCGAATGTCAGTTTACGCAACAACAACGAACGACAGATACATATATTTTATAACATCAGCGTTGCCAATACAAAATTAATTAGCACAAAACTCGTCTGTACACTAAAAACTGTTTTCTCTGAAATCTCGCAGATTTCTGTGACACCAACGGAATTTGTTAGAGAAATTCAAATCACCATACGGATTTTTATCTATAGAGATTTCTGTGACAACTCCGTATGTGTGAATGGTATAAAAAAACACATTAAACACTTTTCGTCCAATATTTTTTTTCTTTATCTTTTTATGCATTCCAAAAAATACTTTTTCTCAAATCTATATAAATAAATAGATAAGTGCAAAACGTCTTTTTTAACCCTCTTAAACAGAATATATTCGCTTTATTTTTTTTGATTTGTTAATTTCCTTACTTACGTTTTTCTATGTACTTTAATGTTTAGCGCATGGTAGAATTATATAATAATGTGGTGTAATCCGCATAGGTACTCTCTTTTTTGTTTCTTTCAGTTTCCTTGCTTTCAGTTGCATGAATAATGAAAAAAATATTATCTATCTCTGTCGTGCTCCGAGCGGTGATTCACATTGTAGAGCATGCAATTTAGAATAGGCGTGTGTTTCAACAATAAACTCATCGTTCAACTCATCCATCCAGCCGTTTAGGCTACATAGCGCGCCAAAGAATATGCAAACATTATATACATACCTATATATTGGGTGTACAAATAAGTTTTGAAGGATTTACAAAAGATGGTGTAAATAGTATTAAATTGCATCGTATTATCTTGTGATTATATTCTTTTTAAAGCGTCATCATTACCTTCGTGAAATCAGTATGTGTCATTTCGCTGAAGTGTAAACAACCTACATTTTTGTGCACTCATCACGGCAACCTCTGTGCCATCAAAACATAATTTGCGGTAAGCGCTTTTTTGTTTTAATTTAGAAGAAAGTGCAGCTGAAGGGCAGCTGTGAAAAGCATTTAGGGAACATGCCCCATCAATAAGAACATGTGAGTTCGGGTTCCGGTGTTTTTCACGTGCGAACCACTGCTCCAAAGACAAAATCGGAAAGATTTTCTTGCATCGACTGTTAATGAAAAGTGGACCCGCTACCACAATCCAAAAGCAGAATGTCATGGGTTAAGCCCGGCCAATTATCAACATCAACGGCGAGGTCAAATATTCATGGATCCAAGCTTATGCTTTGTATTTGCTGGGATCAGCTTGGTGAAATCATGAAACTATCACGGGGGATCGCTACCAACAACAATATATCCGTTTGAGCTGGGTAAACGGAGAAAAAACTGTTGGAAGTCGAGCAGAATTACGATAAAACGATTTTCCAGAATGGCGATTCTCGGCCCCATACTACAAAACCATTTAAAATCAAGTTGGGAACGCTCAAACGTCCTACAACACCCGCTGTATTCACCAGACATTTCTCCCTTCGAAAACTGCACAGTAAGTTCGAAGGAACCAAAAATTAGGTTGATTTGTGGATTGCTTCTATAGTCGATTCGTTATTTCGACGCGGAATCCGTATGCTGCCTGAAATATTGGGAAATGTCGTTGCTAACGATGGACAATACACCCGATACATACAAACATACATACCCTCAAAAGCATGACCCTAAACCTAATACTTAGAACAGTCGGCTAAAAACACACAAAAACAGCAAGTATCGTAAGCATCGGATTAAAAATGCTAACAAAAATGTTCATAAAACTTCTAAAACGGCAACACTTACAAATGACAGTAAAATTGGTAAGTTTGAGTGCTCATCTCAAATAGATTGTTTTCTATTTGAACTTATTTCAATTTTAATCCTCATATGAGAAGAAAAAATATAGCTATTTCCGACATTACTCTGTAGTTGCATTCATTCTCTCTAATATACGAAATTCAAAGTTCTACTGAAAAAAAAAACATTTTCGAAGATTTTCACCATTGTACCATAATTAAGCCAGGTAGCCATTACTCGTCTTGCCATGTTCGAGTATTATTTGCAGTCATACTTTTGCATTTAAATTATAAAGCTGAATCTGGGGTAGAACGCACTAACTCACAGAGCTGCCAACTGCAAAAATGTACCGATCTGCCCACCTACGAATACAACGAGTGCGTGTTAATTATTAATTTAATTACAACAATGCGAAAACGATACTCACACAAAATACTACAACTCTTATAGTTGAAAGAATTTACAGAGGATATTGGTATTACAGGAGTGCTGGTAAAAACTGGCTAAAAGTGTGAAGCTATTTAATTAATTTCTGTCGCGAATTAAAAATGAGAAGAAGAAGAAGAAAAGAAAACAAAAGAAGCAGTGTAGTGGATAAGATATTAATGCAAAACAACGAACAAATTGCTTAAACAAGAAAATCGCAGCAAAGTACTTCAGACTTTTAGATTGTCTGCGCAAAAGTTTGCCAACCACGCCAAGCCAAGCAACGCCTGTATATGGTGTTGCAAATCGCATTAAAGTATCAGACAACACGTTGCAATTAGTCGACTAAAGCAAGCAGTGCTGCACTTAACTTCTCCGTCAGCCTGCTGCACATTAGCGTACTTAGAGTACGGCTAGAGGGTGCTAGATACTTTAATAGTATAAGTTGAAGAATTGGAAATACTTACTCTATACAATTATACATTAAAAAAACCATTCACAGGCAAGGCTTACAGCACAACTGCAGCATATATTAGCAAAGTTACTTCCAATGTCTTACCTTACAGAAAAACTTGGCTCTCTAGCTGGTGTTGTGTGTCTTCGTTGTACTCACTGGTCTTCTTCATGATTTGTCATAGAGAAAAAATTTGGTCACTGGTCGCTGTTTTTGACCTGAAGCTTGAACTGATATTGTCCTTTCAGTGTATCCGTGTATTTTTCAAGCCTTTTACAGTACGCGGAACAAAATGTATATTCGATTGAAAGGAGAGTTCTTTGTTCTTTCTTGAAAAGAGGACAAAAAAAAAACTGTGATTCTAAGCGTTGTACATGCATTCACCAACTCTGCGCCATCTCTCTTGAATAACTCAGATAGCAGCTCATCCGAGCTTTGTTATTTTTTAGCCTTTTTAACTACAGAGTAGACCTGGTTACAGTCCGTAGCTCTACAAGAGTGTCATCATCAACTGGAAGTACGAGAAATATTTTTCTACCGGCAGTATTGTTCCCTTCATTACTTCCAAGTAGATTAGAGAAGTTATTTCTGCATAGTATCATTGATTCCTAAGCATTTGTAGCTAGCCTTTCACTTTCGTCCAGATTTTTGACATTTTGTTATAATTTTCTAGTTTCATTTCTATCACATAACACCAAAACATTATCAAGCTCATGCCATTATTGATCCTTTTTCTGTACTGAAACATTTGTCCCTAAAATAGCTTGGTGACACTGCTCGTCAAATCAAGTGATTGGCACTAGTCTGGTATAATAAATGAGCTCCTTGACAGTTGATTCCATAGACTTTGAGATAAGACTCACATATGTATATCTTTAGAAGCCGGAGAGGATTTCGAAAACAGTTGGGAGAGTCTAACTAAAAGCTCTTCGGTTGTCATAGGTTGTCATGGGTCATATGTTTTTGAGGTCGCTGATATTTTTTCTTGCGGTCAAAATTTCCGAAAATAAACTTTCGGCTGCTAGGAATTTTTGATGTCGCTGGTAACGATAAGATTTAACGAATCTGAATTAAGTTTCATATTCTCTCTCTATGACCTATGGCGGATTACTGTAGTTACAAAGTTGCTAAGAAATCTCACAATGTGTGGCAACGCTGTCACGCTAAGTTGCCCGTCAAATTCACTGTGGTTAGAAATTATTTCAACATCTACTTTGCTTTACGTTATTGGTAGTTTTTTAGATGCTAGCATTTTGTTTATTGCTTATAGCTTTGTTCTTGCGATTTATCGATGTGTTGCACATGCAACTCTGTACTTGACAATGGGATTGGTCTTAGTCTTTTTATTGCATTTTCAGTTACTCAGCAGAGCATGAAACGAGCTACTAGCGCACATCCGCAAAACGCTCGCAATGTTTAACTGGCAAAAACGAGTGTCAAATGAATATTCACTAAATGTTCGGAAACGGACTCAGAAACGAGCGGTAAGCGGGCGAAAAACGTGTGTTAAAAGAACGTTCGATAACTGTTCTAACAAGTATTTAGGTGTTTTCAATAAGTATTTAGCACTGATATGATTATCCAGCAGCTTCTCCACAATACTTTGAACATAAGTGTGTGTAGTACTGCCATAAGTTAGGAAAACCTAAAATAAAATCAATCAGCTGTGAATAATTTAATCAGCTGTTCGACTTCAACGCTCGTTTAACCTCTCACCAGAAGACGTGCATCAGTTTGTGGTTAACGTGCTGATAGATGCTAACCGATAGAATTAAATGCAATAAGTGTTTACTTACTTTCAAACTTATTTTGTAAGCCAACCCCTTCTGGAAATATTAGTGAAGTACGCCAATGATTCTGCACAGACTAAACATGCACTTTGTGGCAAGGCATGCAGGCAGGCAGGCAAGCGTTGCATTAGCGAACGAACAAGAAACGCTTGCAGCACACTTGCAACCAACAATCATTTCATCCTGCCACACTCCTTGGTGTCGTTTTGCAGTTGACACTCAAGGATATTCCAGCATCGCTTGCAGCTTAAAAGCATAAAATACTCATACTCTGCTATGAATCCATCACAAACAACTCGTTGAAGTCTGCGCTTCTAAATTTTGCTGCTTTCATTGTTTAACTTAATGCCAAGTGCAGCTAAACAAATTTGTATTGGTTGGAATGCAAATTGTTTGACTACACGGCTCAGCGGATGCAACTCGATTTTGTCGCAAAATGTTTTAGTTAAACACAATTAATTATTTGGTTTCCCTATGATATATACAATGGCATTTGTAGCTGTTGGAACGTCCAACGTCCATTCCATTCCACTCAGATGTATACGTAGTAGAACGTAGAACGCATCCTTCAACAATTCATCTTGTCTGCCGAAAAATGTTTAATAAAGTGCTATGCAAATACAGATACTTTCCGTTTGTGGCATTATTATTTTTCAGGCATTTATTGCAACAATAAGCATTTAATTGCTTGGTAAATATTTATGCGGCTGCTTGAGTAAAGTCAGCGGAGAAGTACAAAAGTGTTCCTTTTTCCACTTTAAGAAATATAAAAAACTTTTGGCTTCTTTCAATGAGTTTTTGATTGAATTTCAAACTCGAAGTATTTCAACTACGATTTCATCAAGTGCTGCGCAAATAAGCAGTCGCTGCTCAACACTGCATGTGCCTTGAAACTGTACTAAACCCTCTTTTGTGGGGGCTTTCTTTAAGTTACTAACATAATTCTTTTGCAGTCATAAGTATCGATATTTTATGCTATTTCTTAACCCACAAAATAACCTTAATAAATCATAAACCCAGAGGCAGACATTTGCATATACATAAGACAATTTGCAAAGGAAGAAAAAGACAAAGATAGTACTGTGGGAGTGTAGTAGAACATCGCTGGTGCTTGGTGAAAAAAGGGGTAACCACTTTCCATGCATATGAATAACCTCTGCTTTTGTATGACAAAAAAACTTTAATAGGAAAACTTTGAACAACAGATACAAAAACAACAAATGCAAACTAGAAAAGAAACTGCAAAAAAAAATGAAATAAAACAACAAATTTGATTCGCTATCAAATATTGTCATAAATTATACACTGAAAAAAAAATAAGTTGAATCTATAAACAAGATATCGTCTACTATACCTTGCATAGGTTAGGTTAAGCCAGCGGAGCCCTTCATAAAAGTCTCACATCGTCCAATATGATACTTTGTGAAGCTGATGATGGAGCTCGTTCAGGAGCTTTTAAAGAGTTGTAGAATTTTTACATGTTTGGCATATACCAATGGCATGTTCGGAGTCCTTCTTCCAGTGTCGCGAGCCCAATGATTACAAAGTATTTTAATCTTCATTTTGCAATAGCTGGGCAGCGGCAGATGAGGTTCTTCCAGAGTTTCCGTGTCTCTTGTTTCTTTACATTTCCTACACCGCTCTTCCACCTCTCTGCAGCTTTGGTTAGGCGACATCTTCCAGTTTGCTATACTCGTATAGAGTCTTTAGTGAGATTCTTACGTTTGTTGTTACTTCTTACGATAGCCCGACGCCTTCTTTTGCTAAACTATCCGCCATTTCATAACCATCTATGCTCCAGTGGCTGCGAATACAGAAAATGTGCACCTTTTTTTGTTGGTGTGGAGAGCTTCAACTGAATCTCTTTTCTCCAGGACATTTCTGGAAGAAATGGAGGCCGTCTGCACGGATTTTATAGAACCATGGCTGTCGACGAATTTGTTTATTCGTTCCTGCGAGATATGCGCCTGTTGGGCTACTTCTGCCGCTTTCCTTTTTGCGTATTAATCGTATAGTTTATACGAGAGCCTCAGATCGAGCTCAGCGCGATATACCACCGATTCAACTCTTGTCTATATTTTGGAGCCATCTGTAAGTATTTGTATTACGCGGTGGTCCAGTCCCTTGTGCCAGTCACCTGGTCTCAGTGAAGTTGTTGTCTGTGAGAAGTTGGGTTTGGAAGTCATGTAGTCCGTTCTACTGCTGAACTCCCTGCCAACTAAGCTATATCCATAGCTTTGGGACGCCATTGTGCATGAGACACTGAGGCGTAGTACAGACGTGATGCAGACTAAAGCCTACTGTTGTTTTCTCTCCAACGGCTTTAGGTTATTGGACTTCTTCAATACCTGTCACCATACCAGAACTCCATGAAATAGTATCGGTCGTACTACTGAAATAAAGCTCGAGTGCATCAGTTTTGGTGAAAAGCCCCATGTACTGCTCAATATCTTTTACGATGCATAAAGCGCATTGGTTGCTTTTTTCATCCTTTCTAACACATTGAGTTTCCAGGTCTGCTTGCTATCACAACTGTTCCAAGATATTTTCCGCTGTTTTTAGTTAGAAGCAGTGTTCCACTTATTTTGGGTAGTATCCTTTGAGGCACCTTGTATCTCTTAATCTCTTATATCTCTTAATAAACGATTGAGCTGAAAGTCGATGGACATTTCCCTTTAATAATTATGTTTTTATCGTCAGCGTATGCAGTTTTCTTGTGAGCTTTCACTCGAAATTTCTTAAGCAGTTCATTTACCACTAAGTTCCATAATAAGGGTGAGAAGAATCCGCCCTGGACCGTGCCTGCATGTGCCTCTTTCGTCATGGTTGAGGTTCCCCACTGGGCTAGGACTCTGCTGCAGCTCAATCAGTGATTTTGAGGAGCAGTGATTTTCGTGACTGCTACTTTCAAATCACCGTGATTTTTAACTGCTATTGCGATCACTGAAAAAAAAATGAAAAGCAAAAAAAAAAGGTCTTTTTATCTATTTATTTTATTATACAAAAAACTAATGTCTCCCTACATTCTTACAATTACTTTGAGAAAGGTACAGATGACCCCAGACAACATAGCTTTTCACTTTCGACTTCTTTAAGGTTTGGGTATTTATACCCATTACCATGCCACCACTTTCAGGGGTCGGAGTTTCGTGGTATGATATTTTCACCTAAATATTGTTCCACCACAACCAATACGTAGCAGGCATAGCATCAAAATTACTCCGAAGCGTCTTCTCCTTTGTATTGACGGGATTTGGATGAAGTATATATTGCAACGGCTGTAATCTATTTTTAACGGCTGCTATCAGCTTTTCTTTTGCGATTTCCGTTAAGGATGAACCGTTAAAAGCTATCGCGCTTGGATACTAAGAAAACATTTAAAGAAAGCACTTGGTGTTGTCAAAATTATGCTTTGTAATGTCATTTTATTGAGAGGATTAGCATGAAACGGTACAAAGAACCATTCGAGAGTGTGGGAGAAAGTCGGAATCATTGGGCTCCTGCAACAGAATATGGGCTCCTTAAAAAAATCATGGGAATTGAGGCGGGAACAAGGTATTTTAGGTGGTGATTTGTATATATTCCAAGTGGCATACTTGCCATACTTCAGGAAATCGCTGACAGTTTCTGGAATATCTTCTTTTTTGCGCCATTTTCTGTAGAGGATTAGCTTAAAAAAGGTACAAAAAACCATTCGAGAGTGTGGGCGATAGTCGGAATTATTCTGGAATATTTTTTTTTGCCATTTTCTATAGAGTATTAGCTTGAAATGGAACAAAAAACCAGAGGAGAGTGTGAGAGATAGTCGGTACCACTGGGCTCTCGCAACAGGATATGGGCTCCTTACAAAAATCATGGGAATTGAGTATTTTAGGAGTTCACCTGAATTGTATATATTCCAAGTGGCATATTTTCACTACAATTCTTTGTGACTAACTCCAAACAATAGGAAACCGCCATCAGTTTCTTAAAAATCTTCTTTTTTGTGCCATTTTCTGGAGATTATTAGCTTGAAATGGTACAAAAAACCAGAGGAGTGTGTGGGAGATAGTCGGTATCACTGGGCTCTCGCAACAGGATATGGGGAATTGTGGCGGGAACATGGAATTTTAAGTAGTCATCAGATTGGTACATATTCTAATGCCAACCATTGCTGATTGCAGCGCCCATTCCAAAAACCCATTGCAACATGTATATACCACATAATCCTTCTCGGGATTGACCAAGTTGTATATCCTCATTACAATTCTTTACCACTTGACCACTCATTACAATTACAGTTGCCACTTGATATTGATACAATATATCAGTTGAGCGATAGTCAGTGATTCAATCACGGCCACTGAAAATCATGAATCACAAATATCAGTTGAATATCAGTTGATGATATGCATGATATATTACTCATACGCCATGAATCACAGAGGCAGTAGTAAGAAATAAATGATATTCAATCACTGACATTTACAATATCGAGTAGCAACTGATAGTCGTGATTTTTCAGTCGCCGTGATTGAATCACAGGTAGTGAAATATCCCTTAACTCTAGTATCCAGGAGCATATTACAGTGTGTGGTGATTCTGATCTTTGGCTTCGCATTATCGTTTCCGTTGATACATTATTTAATGCGCCTGAGATGTCTAGCTGTCTACATAGCTACAAGGAAAATATTGCCTGAAACGTCCACCTGTATATACATTCGACTGTTTTGTAGTTAGTTTTGATAGTACTCCTTGCTTGGGCAGCTGCTAACCAGATACTTATAAATATCAATGTACTGCTGTACACTACAGTGTATAGATCAATGTTCTGCAGTCCACTCTGGGAAACGATAAGACGTTGAGAGTATGTTTTGTCGTGGCTCACCATCTGTTATGTAAGACATTTGATGTTTTTTTTAACATAGAAGATGAATTAAGTATTTGATATTTGGTTGATCATTTCGGTGGGTTGGGCTTTGGTCTAGCGTGCGATAATTATAATCCTAGTATCTCGATATGCTACACATTTTTATACCTAACCTAATACCTAGCTTACCTTTGGTTATATAGTACTTTTCGAAGAAGCCAAGTGGAGCGCAACATCTTTAAAAGTGATCTTCATGATGGTTGAAGGCACTTCAATAATTATGCTTACTAAAATTATTGCTGATATCTATATCTATACATATGTCCATTAAAAACTGAAATTATGAAGAATAATTATAAGTATATAATAGGTTCTCATATTAATGAGCCTGTATTGTGCTTTTCTAAACCATTTTCAACCAAATTTCTTTCTCAAAGTGTATGCACATTATTGAAGCCCATATGGTTGTGTCTCGCACTACATCTCAACGACTAACAACACAAAGCATCAACATCTTCGTACCCTATTCAGTCTTCAGAGAAAGAACTTTGCATTAGTAAGTTTCTTGAAAAGTCACTTGACAAACAAAATAGTATAAAACATAAATTCGACAACAAAAAAATAAAAGAGATAAATATGCATTCTTGTATTATATTGTACAATATACACGTATACGAGTATACTATAAGATACGCTAAAATCTCAAGTCAAGTATCGATTTTGCCAAGAGCAACGCATAAAATTATTTACAAACGAATAAACTTTAAAAGAAAAATATTGTTTTGCGCGAATGAATGAAAAGTTCAAAGTTCGGCAGACATACACACACCCCCACACACACACACACACACACATGCACACACACACACACAGGCGTACATATGTATGTATGCGTGTAAAAAGATACAAGCACAGCAACAACAACATAGTAGAAGAACAAGCAATAAATGGCGTAAGTCGTTAGGGAAATATATTTGCATAGTAAGACAGAACGAGATCGATAGAAGAAAATGACGCCGGAAATAAACATAGCAGTTTCGTTTTATACCCTATACACAAGAAGGTAGTATCAGTTTGACAGAAGGTTTCTAACGCATTATATACCTTCGTATAAACATCAACATTGAATTCCACAAACTGGATATTAACCGAATATTTTACAGGTAGCGATCACCAGGTGATCCTATGCAACTTTCAATTATATTCAACCAGGTGATCCTACGCAACTTTCAATTATATTCCAAAGGGTATATAGTGGAAACAATCAAACTTATTGCTCTCCAAGAGGCGCTATAGATTGCAAGCTACAACGGAAACTCAGAAGCGATGGTTGAATGATTTATATTCTATATATAATTCAAGCGGCGTACAGTGCTAGAATGCAACGCAGAGAACGCCACCATGAGGCACTCCACTGTTGAAACAAGGAAATTGCAGGAGCTTGTCGGCGATTCCTGCGATTTTGTACAAACTATTTATGGTCTTAAACGTAAGATAGTTTAAGTAGTTTTCTTGAATTGTGCAATGAAGTCAAAATGTGACCTCTGGGGAATAGCTTTCATCGAGGGTTTCAAGGAGACAAACGGCACATAGTAGGTACGGTATTCCCACAACAATCAGCATTAGTTGCATCATGTTTCAATAGCGAATATGAGAGCCAACAGCGTTTTTTTGCAGTTGATGTGTATGAAGTCATACAGACAGCTTCCAACATCTAGTAAAATATATATTGAGATAAAACTTTTACGAAGAAAATGAGATACACACCAACAAAATCTATGGAGTGGTTCCAAAGCAACGATTTTTCAAAAAATACCGTTGCACTCGTCTTTACCGCTGAGGAACAAGGTAAACATTTACGAGGCCATAATTGCACCTGCCTTTAGCAACGGGATGCAGGTTTTTGGCATTGCTGCTCGACCACACCTTTCAAACATCAGGGTCATCCTCGGCAACATCTCTGGCGCCACGTGATATATGCGCACGGCGAACTAAGATAGTGATTTAAATGTTCCCAAAATTGGGGACTTAGAGCGACTTAAACAGCACCCGAATCAACTAGCTAAGCGCATACTAAGAAAGCGCAGGAGAACGAGAAGGTATCCTATTGACTTGGCCGACCGAGCCCTGTAAATTACAACTCGCTATCTTCCATCTAAGTATCTAAATTCCCCGATTTAAGTTTAATTTAAGTTGTTCTTAAATACAGAAAAATTAAATTAAAAAAAAAAATTACTTGTAACCAACATTACGTTACTCATCCAGATCGTATTGAGTCAGTTCAAAAGCAGTCTCTGCTTTTTGCCATCAAAATCATCAATTGGGATCCTGATGTAATTGATCATCCAACCCTGTCCGCACGATGGTCGTTGCCTGCTGTGTTTCTTCATGAGATATTATGTGGCGAATTGCTCATATCTTTATTTATTAATGCCCTTCGGTCTATCTCTGCTCCATATATAATACATTCTCTCATCTATTTTCTTTTGGTTCTTCTTCGACCTCTATAAAAAGAAGCTGTTCTTAACTCTGAAATACATAAAATAAGTGGTACAGGTTTAATTAAGTCTTAGTTTGGTTTAATTAAGCCTTAGTTTAATTAGTTTGATCTAGATATGGTATCTTTCCTAGTACAATAACTTCTAATCTAGAGTGAATCTTTCTTATTTTCATTTAAAAGAACATGTAATTGTGGGAATCTTCAATATTTGATTATAGATCATGTAAAAGGTATTAAATTTTCGGTTTCACTGAAGCGAAAATTTTTTCGTGATTTATTTTTTAACCCGAACTCGCTCGATATTCGAGTATTAAACGCATTGCACAATTTTCGTCAACTTAAAGTGCAGATACATATTGAAATTCAACGCAGTTCAGTTATTAATAAAATATGCCATAATATATAGAGACATGATTCTTGATAGAGTAATGTGAAGTACATGAGCATGCAGCTGCATTACGGAAAGGGAAATGTCGTACATTTGTCAAAAGAAAGGAGCAAGGACATGCAGTCGAAGCTGCTGCTGGAGGAAGTGACATGCATGCGTACGCAGAGCCTTGACATAACTTGTGCAGTGTTCTACGAGTATTTATATGTATATATGTATATAGATACTCGTATGAGTGAGTATCTGATATGAATTGTATTCATGTCATGCTGGTGCAGCAACAATAACGACAGCAAATGGCAACATTTCATTGGCAACGTATCCGTTCTATATGCGTGCTCTGGTCCTGTTTACGCTACGCTTTACCACAATTCGATTGTTAAGCATGAAATCATATAGAATGCATTTACAAATATGTATCTCAAATACATATTTTTATGAGCTGCAAACGAATTGCAACGACATATTGCGGCGGAAATTATTTAATTATGACAGTCGGTAATTTAAGAGTATAAAAGAGAAATTATATTTTGACTGCAATAATTAACTGGAATGATGAAATAATTTAATTCAATGCATTACTCAAATGTCTGATAAAATTAAAGATATATGTATATAGCGTATATATAAGTGGATTCCGTATCCAGTACAAATACTTGGTTCAAAAATGGAGTTGAAATTCTTAACTTAAGCTCTCTTCAAGCTCTTTAATAAAAAATTGGATTGAATAAGAAAGATAGACCCCCAGGTACTCGGGCCCAGGCTGGTGGTCCAGATGATGATCCTGTAGGTACGTAGATGCCTGTACTGTCAAATCATAATAAATAATGAGTAACAGTCGGAATGAGACCCCATAACGAATAAAAACGAATAAATTATCTTTAGTTTAGTTCTTTAAAATGAAGTTCTAAATCTCTTAATAAGGGGAATAACCGATAGAAATAGTATATATGTATATGCTCATATATTTTGTATACAGGCCTGCACGTATACTACATATGAGTGTTTGTGCCTGACATGGCGTACCATGGGGAGGGGAAAGTGGACTTCAAGCCTCACGTCTAGACCAAACCCTGGAATGATAAGGCTTTTATGTTACAATATATCTATCTATCTCGATAATTTGGATTACAACTGACATAAGTTCTCTCCTTTCGAACAAGAAGTACTTAGACGTTATGTATAAGGTGATTATTCAAAGTGCAATTCACACATAGTGTGAAATGGTATTATCAGTTTGTCTAAAAGTTTGTAATGCATTAAAGGAGCCACCGTAGACCCCATAAAGTATATATATTCTTGATCAGCTCGACGAGACGAGACGAATCGATCTAGCCATGTCCGTCTGTCTGTCTGTCCGTCTGTATGTTGTTGCGCATTTTTGGGGACCAATTTTTATGCTATCCAAATGAAATTTTGCTTCTTTTTATTGTAGTTTAATAGAGTATAAAGATTGACCTGCCACACCCACTATTTGGGGTAGCTCCCATACAAACCTACTGCCCACTTTTGACTTTTTGTAAGAAAATTTCTTTATTAAAGTCTATATTAGGTTGAAATGCAATGTGGTGCCTTTTTATGGTCAGCTGCTTAACATACATAGACTAACGGGCGTGGCCCGCCCACTATTTGGGGTAGCTCCCATACAAACCTATGGTCCACTTTTGACTTTTTGTAAGAAAATCTTTTTTTTTAAAGTCAATATTAGGTTGAAATGCGATATGGTGCCTTTTAAGAGACAGCCGCTAAACATACATAGACAATTAGGCATGGCCCGCCCACATTTTGGGGTAGCAAACCATACAAACCCACCTTGCAATTTTGTGTTTTTTATGAAAAGATCCTTCATTTAGATCAATATTAGCTTGCAATTTGATTTTGAGGATTTTTTTTGGATCCCGAATCCCGAATTCACACAATTTATTTTGTAATTACCAAAATACGAAGAAGAAACCCCAATAAGCAACCACAGTTTTCACAAAAGAATGGTTGGAGCTCATGAACAACCAATTTTATCTAGAAAAACAAATTTATCTAGCTTTCTTCTCTAATCCTTTAACATCATATAATCGATGTATAAGTATTTATATATTGTAAATATTACTCAGCGACCTGTCTATATATTAATAGGCAAGCCGATTTGTTGTGACGAATTTTAAGCCATGAGTATACAATCGACTTTGAGAGAAAAAAATATATACCATTTGAAAAGTACTTATTTGCAGAATCTATATTTTCTTAAAATGGATGGAATATTTTAAGCGTAAACGGTTTAAATAACCGTCACTCAAGCAACGAATCAAGCACATATAGGCTTTAAAATGTAAACTAACATACTCAAATAATAATCTTTAGTACGCGACAGACAGACAATTACAAATTAATCAGACTCTGAGAGCGCGAAAGAAGTAAGAGATTGCGCATTATTTTGGTGACTATCTCTTTGGTTTCATTTATTGTGATTGGAGCAGCAGACTGCAGTCGATTGAGTCGAATACAAGCCGTACATACTCTATATTTTATAATATATATATATTATATGAATTTTAGCTGGATAAATAGCATTTATACATTGAGAAGTATTTGATATATTTTTTCAATGTGAAAAGATAAACAATTACAACACCTTTTTGTTAAAGAATAATGTTTTAGCTGCGAAGGCAAGTGTTTCGTCACGAGTTCTTCATCAGTTCGCTGGGCACATCTTCGTAATATTTGCTATTTACACAGATTAATCTAATTTTTTACCATACTAATAGATTTAGAAGAGTATAATCTATATATATAAAAATGGAAATATGTATGTATGTTCCCTATAGACTCCAAAACCGATCAACCGATTTTGATCAAATTTTGTGGCAATATTCAAAATAGTTCCGTGGGTAATCCTGTGAAGTTTCGTGGCGATTGGATAAACAGATTGGATTTGGATTTTGTTTCAACAAGAAGGAGCATGTGGAAGGTGGGGAAGGGGGAAGGAGTGACAAGAGGCAGGAGTGGCAGGGGAAAGGGAAGGACCGCGTACAACGGCGCGGGGACCTACTAGTGTATAATAAAACTAGGAAGAAGTGGTTTTATTTTAATTCCCACTAAATATCTGCTCGAGAATAATGCTTGCATTTTTTTAAAATTCCAGAGCAGAGTATAAAAGTTCGGTTCCACTGAGTTGCTGAAATCTTTTTATAAGATGAATCATTCGTGCTTTGCTATGGAATATACTTATTCTCTTAAACTATTTTTTCTAAATATAACGAGCAATAAACCAGTTCCGAAATGCAATTCCAAATAAATAAATTTGAATTCTCTTGACTCGATTTGATTTAAGAGAGAACTTCATCAAAAAAGCACAACAACAAAAAAATCATTTCAAAAGCTCCAAAATATTAAATTTTTGTTGTGTACACATTAGCAACAAGTTTATACGTTCCAGCACAGTTGCTTCGGTTATTCTACAGATAAGATATCTATAATTGAAACTATGTATTGTAACTCAGAGCTTTTCGTATCTTTATACTAAATCGCATATTAAAACTTGCAAACTCATTCTTAGTTAAGCGTTTACGTGAAAAATGACTTGTTTAAATAAACATGTCAGACACGCAATATTTTAGTGAATTTCAGACATTCGATTCAACAGGTTGTGTTAAATTAATCGTGAAAACAACTGTGCGTGTTATCTTTGGTACAATATAAATATAAAAATAAAAAATTAATATGGAGGTCACCTATGTGCTACTCTCCATAATAATCACTTTGGTCTCGGTGATTCTCTATTGGATGCAACGGAATCTTAATTACTGGAAAGATCGCGGAATTCCGTACGATCCACCACATCTACTCTTTGGCAATATACGCGGCTTTCGTAAGGATCGCACCGTGCACCAATCGATCATTGAGCACTACAATAAGTTCCGAAGCTATAAAATACCATTTGTCGGCTTCTTCTTTTTGAACAAGCCCGCTGCTTTTATTACTGATACAAAACTAGCCAAGAATATACTTATTAAAGACTTTTCGAATTTTGCGGACCGTGATCAATTTTATAACGAACGTGATGATCCACTCTCAGCGCATCTGTTCAGTTTGGATGGCATTATGTGGAAACAGTTGCGTAATAAGCTATCACCGACATTTACTTCGGGAAAAATGAAGCATATGTTTCCAACTGTAACAAAAATTTCGGAAGAGTTTCTTAAAGTCATTGAGGAACAGGTGCCGCTTGGTAAGGGCATCGATCTGGAGATGAAAGACCTAAATGCGCGCTTTACCACCGATGTCATTGGTACATGTGCCTTTGGCATCGAATGTAATACCCTACGCGACTCAAAGGCACAGTTTGGAATTATTGGGCGTAAGGCTTTTACGGAGATGAGACATAATTTGTTTATTGTGGCATTTATAATCGCTTTTCCAAAACTGGCGCGTCGTTTGCGCATGCGTATAATACACGAAGATGTGCACAACTTTTTCATGAATCTGGTCGAACAGACTGTCACACTTCGCGAAAAGGAAAAAGTGCGACGCAATGATTTCATGGATATGCTAATCGATTTGAAGAACAATAAAGTTGTCAAAACCGATAGTGGTGAGGAACTTACTGGACTGACTTTGAACGAGATTGCCGCACAGGCGTTTGTATTTTTCTTGGCTGGTTTTGAGACATCCTCGTCGACCATGAGCTATGCGCTCTATGAGTTAGCACAGCATCATGATGTACAGGACAAAATGCGCGCTGAGATCAATAAAGTTCTAGAGGAAAATGAACAAGAACTGAGCTATGAATGTATAAAGGATATGCACTATTTGGATCAAGTTATTTTGGGTAAGTTAGTTAAATTGTAGTGAATGTATCTTAAAAACTAATGTATTTATTTCCATCTACAGAGACTCTCCGTCTTTATACACTTGTACCACATCTGGATCGCAAAGCACACAAAGACTATGTAGTACCCGATCATCCTGAGCTAACTATTGAAGCTGGCACTTCAATTATAATACCCGCTTGTGCTTATCATCGTGATCCCGAGCTTTATCCTGAACCGGAGAAGTTTAATCCCGATCGTTTTTCACCTGATATGGTTGCTGCACGCGATTCTGTTGAGTTCCTGAGCTTTGGTGATGGTCCCAGAAACTGCATTGGCATGCGTTTTGGACAGATGCAGACACGTGTGGGCTTGGCACAGCTTATCAAAAATTTCAAATTCTCCGTGTCTGACAAGACGGACATACCGCTGCATTTTGATCCCAAATCGTTCGTTATGGGCACAGTGGGCGGCATTCATTTGCGTGTGGAGCGTATTTAGTTTAAGTTGTAACACTTTTTTGAAATGCATAGTATAAGTTGTTTATTTAAAATAGCATTTTCTTCTGAAAATTAATAAAGGGACAATAGATTCATAAGCTATACATAAGAAGTATTCTAAATAACATTTATTTAAAGTTGATTTGTTGTTGACAAATTAATTAAAATGGATTTGCTGTGATTAAACGATGATGTTAATATAAAATTTACTATTTGTGTTTACATTAATGAAGGGAAGATTATGTAAATAGGCTTGCATTCCAAAGAACTTACTGTTTACTGTGCGTATTTAAGCAGATGTGGCGCCAATGAACTATATTACTTAAAAGGACCTAGAAAGTGTGTGCGCCATGAAGTTTGGTTTAAAACATCATTTTAACAAATAAATAAACCCAATATACCTGGCGAAGTGAATAATTAACTTAAATTTCTAAATGTCAACATTAGAAAAACCACTTAATGCAGGGCTTACACGATGTTGTGGATCACCAAAATTCAGCTGCTTGGATGAAAAACGTTTGCAAATTGTCAGGCATTTCCTGTGACACCCCTGAAGAATCAATTTTATTATAATAAAAAAAATATATATTATATTATATTTATGAAAGGTACAGTGAAACAAATATGAAATATTCTTTAATTATCGTAAATAAATCTGAAAAGTTTCCCATGTAAAATTTATATTTATTAATTTTTTCCGAATTTTTTTTTTTTTTCAACCATTATTTCCTTATTAAATTTCATAAATATAGCAAACATATTTACACTAAATTGACGCTTTTTCATCAATCGTGAAAACTTTCCATTACAATTTGAAATAGTAATAACTGCCAGAGCCGGATTTAGATTTGAGGGGATGCGGAGCCAAAGATGACAGTGGGGAACCATATCCAACGTCAGGCGACAAGTGATAAAACACAAAAATAATAGCACGAAACAATCAGATTGGTAAGACGAGCCTTTCGCAAACTAGTGCGTGTTTTGCGAAAAGTTTACTTTTTGGGAACGATCTTTCACCACTGCTGTTATTTCCGTATTGAGAAAAGTTGACTGCAAATAGTGTAGCGAAAGCTCACCATAATAGTGTAATTAATAAATAAAGCGAGAGCTCACTGCATAATAGTAACAAATAAATAAAAATATATATAAGTACACATAAGCATAAATCATACATCCACATCAAGCTGAGTTCACATGTGTAATTCGACACATTTGTTTGTGCGACAACTGTAATAAACTGCAGCGCAGTCGTTTAGCCGTAATCGAGGCTAATGCACTCAGCCACTGAAGATACATACGTGTGCGCATTTTCGTGCACACATACACACACACATACACTTCTCTAGAATAAAAAATGCTTTGTATATTAGTCCGTATGATTTGAAAAATGAATATTAAACTGACACTGAACACGTCCGTTCGCAACCCTTCTAGAATAAAAACTATAAATTTATACCAAAATAAAGAAGTCCTAGAATTTTCAAACATTGATCCTGCTACACTTGTCACAGCAATAGTTTTCTATGGTTTTGCCTTAAAGAAATAGAGCATTGATAATTCGGTAAATTGTAACAATTCGTTACAAAGAGTTGATTCCAAAACTCTCTAGGTAATATCGGCGAAGTTTTCTCGTTTACATGCAACTCTCCAGAAGGCATTGTAGGCATACCTGATACAACTACCTATTCAACTGTCTTACCCGTCCGACGGAATTGAGTAATGTGGATTTATGTATGCGTTAAATTGAGATAGCCTCGTTCCAGGGACTTGAAACCTAGGCTTACGTTTCTGTTTATCTTTATCTTATAGTACTTAGTACTCTGCAAAATCTTGTCATGTTAGAGAATCAACAACCACAACAACAATATATGATGATATTCACTATGAAAGCGACGTAATTAGAAAATCCACAACTGCACCGTGGTCGCTTCCATACGACAAAAATCAAAAAACCGAAATCGAAATTTTACATTTTACATTTTTTGATTCCAACGTATTTTTTCAGTGAGACCATTCGCTCTTTGCAGAAAAACCCTTTAAAGTTAAGCCACGTGCTTGGCAATTCAGTGCGTTATGATTTTTCAGAGAGTAAACACCATCTTTCAACATAAACCACGTATTTAAAATAAACGCCAATATGCCAACTTTGAAGTAATATGATTATCCTATTATTCCTACAGGTATAAAGCTGAATTTAAACCAACCAACTATTTGTATATTTCTGTGTGTCGTCCAAAAATCTAAAATAACCAAATGGTCTTTTGTGAGTGTTTTTCGTTTCCCATTTCTAACTTCTCTCAAGCTTTTAGTTGTATTCCGCACCGATTCCCAGGTTCATATTTGTTTTGATCATAGCTGCATATCTTAAGATTAAAATAAAACCTGAATTATCTGCCCTTAGCCGCCCTTTCGTAGCAATATGTTGATCGGAGACCCACTGTTATTTGTGTCTTCTTTCTGTGTTTTTTCGTGGTAAGTGCTCTGTTATGTGTTTGTTATTGTTTATTTGTGTTTTAAATGTCAAATGTGTATTTCTTCTTTATAATTAACGTTACTTTTGGTTCATTTAAATTGGTATAGGCTTTTCTTTTCAATGTACCATCCCGCAAGAGTGGTGCTCTTATAAGGGCACTAATGCTGAAAAAGCTCGATTTGTTGTTCAGTCGATACAGCTGGAGTTGGAAACCAAAGGATATGTTCCAGACCAAGAAAAATTATTAGCTTGTGCCGATGCTATTTGCAAAAAAAAAATGTAAATTATGGCAAAACTGCAACCATACGAAGAAGTCTCTTCTGCAGAGGATTGGCTTGACAGACAGTGGAGAGCTTCAACGTATTGGAAAAACCTAAAAAGTTGAATGAGGCTAAAAATCGAGGTCAAAATTCATCGAATCTTCTAAAAGAACGAGGCAACGGATAATAGGCAAAATATCTGAGGTCGATGAGTCCGCTGCAAATGCTTTACGGAATATATCCCTAATCGCCAATCAAACTTTCCTTGAAGCAGATGCTAATGAGGTTGTTGCACTTATGATGGATGCCAATTTAACTAAAAATCAAAATTTATTGATTCGACGTTTTGTCAACTTTGGAGTTTTTGGGAAGCTACATTCATGTCATTGTGGGTATAGAACAGAATTGTATCATCTGCAAAAGTTGCAATCATAGAAGACGGCTCCTCGGGCTTTGGTAAATCTTGAGTGAAAAGTAAATAAAGGAGGGGTCCCAACACACTGCCTTAGGGTATTCCTGCATTAATCTGTCTAGTTGAAGAGAAAGCGTCTTTAACTTTTACATGGAAGTGCCTATCTGATAAGTAACTCTTAAGCAGTACGTAGAAGTCATGCGGAATTTCGGAGATAATCCCTTGTCTAAAGCCTTTTCTACATCGAGAAAAATTCCTATGCAATATTTCTTATCTTCAAGGTCTGTTGAAATTTTAATAACTACCCTATGTATATGTTCAATTGTTGAGTGTTGTTTTCTAAATCCCAACTGATGGCCAGGTATAATGAAGCTATTGTCAAATATGGGTTGTAATCTTTCTGTGAGTATACTTTCAAACAACTTTGATAAAATCGGCAAAAGGCTTCTCGGTCTATATGAAGCTGAATTTGTGGCATCTTTGCCATAATATTTTAGTCCAATAACAGCATTGAACAAATTTCGGAGATAGCTTATAGCTTTCGATGGAAGATCTTTAAGCAGCTTTCCAGTTATCCAGATTTTTTTACTTTAGTTTTATCAATAGCTTTTGTTATCTCATTTTCAGTTACATATCGGATTGGAAGGTTGCAAAAGGAGCAGCTTGATGAATCTGCGATATGGTCGTAATTTTGTGGATTGTTCACAAAAGTTTTTTGATAAAAGTCGGCAAAAACTGAAGATTTTTCAAAATCTCTCTTAGCCCAAGTGCCATCTGGCTTCTTTAGTGGTGAGGTGTGTATGGTGGTTCTACTTAATTTACTAGTACCTTGGTTGGTTAGGTTGGAGTCAGGTGAGTTAGATACTTTTCTATACTTTTATTTGCATTTCGCTTAAGAGCTTCTTCTTTAGTTCTTTAGTCGCTCTATTAAGTTTCATTTTATTTTCGGGACATCTTGCAGCTTGCCACTTTTCCGAAGCTTTCTTTTTGCTTAAATTTGATGTCGAATGGATGCGGATGTATACTTGGCAGCCTCTTTTTAGGTTAATATAGGGGTAGAACTAAGAGCACAAACAAAAGTTCAATTATCTCCTAACCTCAAAAAGCAAGTTGTCAATTAACTTATCTCAAAAAACTCTTTTTATACTGACCTACACCAAAATCTTCTTGTTTAGAGATTTAAGTAACTATTTATTATGAGAGGGCTACCCTTGAACTTGGTACATTTATTGCAAGTAAGACAACATTCATACATATTCGTAGCTCAGGTCTTATCTTCTAAACAATTTCAAAAATTAGTATAGAATTATTGTATAAAAAAAACGATTTTGCTGCTGACTCGTGCCATACCAAGTGTTATTTAAAGTAATTACACGATCACATTTTATTTTCAAAAGTGCTGATTAGATACTAGATACTTTGTAGGCGTTGTGCGTTTTAATTTGTGTGTAGAACTTAGCTTTTATAGGGTTTTTAAAGATAGTATAGCTACTGCTGTATGCTTGTGAGCATGCCGCAGCAAAATTTTTGTTTACTGTCATTTGGCTTTAAATTTCCGACGGCCAACGCACCACCACGACTACAGTCAAATTTTATGCAAGCTGCAACATTAGGTATGCCTTTCACAGTCATTGAAAGCAGATATGAAAGGCAGACATATGGACAAAAAAATGAAGGCTGCCGGACCGATTCGACTAAAGAAATCCACTGTTTCATCTACTGCTTGGTCGCTATTGTGCTGCAATGGATTCATGTTTTATCCTCGTTCACGAAAATGCGTAGTACGTTTGAGGTCAATTTCGGCACCGACCTGCCATCTATTCGCCCGTCTGCCTTTCGTGTCTGCTTTCAATGACAGTCAAACACAAACTTATTCAGATTGGGTACTTCAGGAACAACCCTCAAAACAATATAATTCGAACTTCAAAATGCCACTGACTTATCAAATTGCCCTCGTACGAACATTCAAGTTGTTTAATTAGCAGTTATAAAGAATAAATATTTGTAAAACATAACAACCGAAATGTGTGTGGGAATTATGTTGAAGAGACCCCTCAAAGTGGGCGGGACACACTTCTTGAAACTGTTGTAATAAAAGTGATGAACTGTTCAAGCAAGAATTCATTACAATTTTATATTTTTAGTTAAAATGCAACACCAAAGTTTAACATTCAGGGGAAAAGAAAAGTAGCGTCAGGGATATGTGGGCAAACTTTGAAATATTCTGAGAATTAATCCATGTGCTAACGTATGCAACAAATTTTGAAACAAGACTTATATCTAAAATATCAAACGAAAGTTCCTAAGTCTCGCCTAACAAAGTGACAAAAAGTCGTGCGTATTGCATTTTGTGACTTGTACTAGTTCTCGGATGTGTATTTCGAAAATGTTATATTAAGTGATAAGGAAACGTTCAAGTTGGATGATCCAAGCGGCCACCATAAATATTCAAGGAATTTGTAGACTCTACGACAGAATTGCTATAACAGCAACAATGGCAGCATAACACTCCCCAATATGCATTGTGTCGCGCCGAATGAATGCAACAGCATACATAGAGTTACTAGATGGTGCGCTGATTCCATTCGCAGAAGATTTTCATGCCGATAACAGGACTTTTCAACAGGGTACTGCCCGATCCATATTGCACGGGCTACAAATACCTAATTCCAATCAGCTCACATACCCATGAGTTCGGATTTCAAGCCGCAAAGTTATCTGACTAGAGTAGACTTAGGAAAACTGTACTCACTGTATAGACTCTCTAGGTGCAGCACTGTTACAAGTGTATCTTAAAAATTCATATGTCGCAAACGTTTTACAGCAGTGGTGAAAAAACATACTCATTTGGCAATTTGTAGTTCGCAGACTATACAGCTCGTACTTGGAATTTAATAAAAATGTTGTTAAAAAAATAAAATATGTTAGAGATGTGATTCTCGTATTTGGTTTGAGTTTCCGTTTTAACCCAAATTAACATACAATAATATGGCCAATATTGAAAGATATTGTTGTGAAGCTTTTTTATAATCGAATCAATGTTCCCTCACTAATCCATTACCATGTTTTTAATATTAGAATATACGTCTAATCAGCTTCATATCTACACAAATAATCCTATCTACATACCATATATTTATATTGTACATTCTCCACTCCTTTTACTCTATTCCTTTAAACCACATATACATAAATATGCCAATTAAGCTTATATAAATGAGTTCCCTCGAGTAACTCGGTATATTTATATTTGCCAAATAGTTTACGACGCAACGCATCATTAAATCGACAAACTATTGAAATGCCTATACGCCCCCATCCTAAACCAAAGCCGCCCGCTGTCATTGGGCCTCGAGTGAGTTGTGCGGGTTTTTTGCCAATATAAATTTCAGCGATAGTAAAATGGGCGTAAACCGCAAATACGAATACATTTGCAACTCATTTCACATAACGGCAAAGGCAGGCGTGAGGCGTGAGGCGTGAGGCGTCAGGGAGTGCCACGCCTACAATAATGGCAACCCATGCGTTTCAACAACATTGTCTGACGACTGCTTTCTGCGCTACACGCAATTGTTGAGGTTGTCAATGAATTGTGATGCTGATTTTGTTGTTGCTGCTGCTGCTGCTGCTGCTGCACTTGAAATGCTGCTAACCCAAACGATATATTTACAATGCATTTAGCTGACAGTTGGCAGGACAACAACGAATAGTATATATAGAATATATATACATATGTGTGTATTATATTTTAAAATATAATGAACAATAACAACAACAGAAGCCATTGTCAAATTGAGCTGAACTGAGCTGAGTATACATTTAATTAGTTTTGCATGTTCCAATGAATGCAGTTGTGTAAACAATCTATGTAGGAATACGCTCCAAATTAGTCAACATGTATAAGCTGACCATTTAATTTTGTAAATTTGTTCAAGATACGACTATGATAGAACAAGTAAAAACAATAATTTCAGTAAAACCGAAAACGCTTCGACAGCTGAAGTCGATATTGCCACGCACGTCTGCTGATCCATCCCATCAGGTAGTATAAAATAATATATGTGAGAAAATATAAGAGCTAAAGATCTCAAATTTGGAAATTTTGATGCTCTTTGAATATATATAGTACGAGTTTATTAAATTTTGCCGATGCCACGCCTACAATACGGCTATTTGAACCGTATATGCACACATTTTTTTGATGAATCCAAGATTGAAAAAAAAATTTGTTTACTTTTAAAATTTCTCCTCTGGGCTTCTCAAGCAAAGATCCAGGGGGTGAATCGCTTCAGTCTTCACATAAGCAGGCTGTTGGTTAGCACCTCAACACCTTTCCTTCTTGATAGTTGAGATTAGTAACTCATAACTGATAACTGAGTTTCTGACATAGTATGGTACACCAACTAGTCTACGCAGGAGCATTGACTGAAACCTTCGCAGAATATGCTTATTATAGAGGTTTTCCGTGCCCAGAGCTGTGTGCCATACCGGCTTTGTTATTGTTTTGCACAACATGAGAAAATACCTACAACTTTTTAGTTATAAAACTTTTTAGTCTTCAAACCAGCGAAATTAAAGAATACTATAAAATATTGAACGCTTTTCTACTAAAAAATATACAATATTATACTACGAGGCATATCCAGAAAGTAAGTGTACTGAGGCTCTCACGGCCGTAGGGATTTTATTTTCTTCATGTTGGCAACACTGCATTGTAGCTTGACTTCTCACCTTTGCAACGAATCCGGTTCGAGGTCAGTACGTTGAGAACTATCGACGCGACAACACGTTTCGTGAACAATGTCAATCCAGTCTTCCGAGAAGTGCGAAATATGCGGCGTCATCCGTTAACTCGTTTGAAAAGGAAAACCTCCATTTGAGATTTATAATGAGGTGAAAACTGCATATGGTGATAAAGCTATGAAAAAAACGGTCGAACGTCTGTGCATGATGATCAGAGGAGCGGAAGACCTTCAATTGTGACTGATGAAATTGTGGAAAAATCGAAAATGCGCTCCGTGACGATCGCAGATTGCATGTGGATGAACTTTCTGCTATGTTTCCACAAATTTCCAGATCTCTACTACACGAAGCAATCACAGAGACGCCAAATAGTTGGCGGGAAACTACTTCGAGGCAAGCATAAAAAATTGATACCCCGCTTCACCACCTGCATAGAGAGGAATGGTGACTATGTCGAAAAATAGCTTACATTATGTACTAAAGTATCACGTAATTTTGTTGTTTAAATAAAAAATTTTATAACCTACAAAAATTCAATACACTTACTTTCTGGATATGCCTCGTAAAGGCGAAAATTCCAACCCGCGCAATTCTAACCTATAAAATACCGAATTTTGAACTACTATAAAATTCCAATTTCCGCTCCAAGTTCCAGCAAAACTTGCTTACTCCAGTGTTCCGCTCCAGAGCCCTGATTTTAATCCACTTATCATGATCTGTGTGGCCGATTTACATTTACGCATCCAATGACAATAAAATATCATAACGAGTCATTGCAAGTATTTCAACTATAATAAATATTTACTTTTCGAGAAGTTTTATTTTTTATTTTCAAATATTTTCTTACATCTCATTTCTTTTCGTTAAGTTATCTACCGGTTATCGATAGTCGGATGTTTTGAAATAGGGCATCTTCAGGTTCCACCACCTGTATGTGACTTAGCGCGTTGAAAGGGTGCATACTTTCTCTAACTCCTAGTCAAAAACTTCATGACATTTGGTCAAATATACGTATTAAGGTCTGTTTTAAACTTGGTGAAACTTTTACCGAAATGTTTCTATTGATAAACCTAGTTAATGGTGATGGTTTTTTTGTATAAATAGCTTCAACGATGCAAGGGAGCTCAAGAAGACATACAGTACGACAAAAATCCAGGTGCTTCGAAATACGTGGTTACTGAAAGTAACATTTAAAACGTGCGTAAATTCATCAAAAAATAGCCCAAATTTTTGAAACCATTAAATATGTCCAAAAATTAAATTCATTGCATTTTAGCCGACAACTGAAAGACACGGAAATTGTGCACTCGGTTTTCTGCGATGTGTTCCAAAGTCAATGCATTACAGTGACCATCTTTGAGACAATTGGCCACAAAGATGGTGCGATTTCACGACGCACGATTTCTTTCTTTGAGGTTTTGTGAAATCTAAGGTGTATGTGAATAAACGACAAACAATTCATGAGCTCAAGCCCGAGATTCGATGCGTTATCGGTAAGATAGAGCCACTGCTTTGTCAAAAGCTAATCGAAAATTTCATGAAAAGTGCAATGGTCTGTGTTCAGAGCTGAGGGCGCCATATCGAAATATGACGACTTTGCAATGCAACAAAAATATCACCACTCCCTCAAAACGCATGCATTATGTCACCCACGGGACTATTTTGAATATTGGCAAAAAATTTGATCAAAATCGGTGGAGCGGTTTCGGAGTCTATAGGGAACATACATCCATTTTTATATATATAGAAGATAAATTTTAAATATAATAAAAAGTAGTAATAAAATTTAAAACCACTAAAATTTCTAAAATAAAAGTAGCCTAAGTTACTCCTTATTATATCAGCTATCTGGCAGTGAAAGTCCCGTCAAAATCGGTCCAGTCGTTTCAGAGATTAGCCGGAACAAAAGACAGACAGACAGAGAAAAATTGTAAACAAATTTATTTTGGTATATGTACCGTGTATACATCCATATGCATTTAGTAACAAGCGGTTATTTTAATATTACAAACAGACACTCCAATTTTATTTATCTGTATAGATGAATTCGTGAACTCTTGTTGTGACACCCTATGTGAAGCAGGCGTTCGTAAGAAACCACCGCATCGAATGTCAAGCTGATATTGACTTAATTAAACAAGTTTTTTATATACAAAAGATCAAAAATAGGCGATGGGTTTGTATTGGTGCTACCCCAAAAAAGTGGGCGGGACATGCCCATTAGTATATGTATATGAAGTGGCTGTCCATAAAAAGCCACTACATCGAATTTTAAGCTAATTTTTATTTAAGCTTTTCATACAAAAATACAAAAGTGTGGACTTGTACGGGGCAACACCGAAAAGTGGAGGTATCGCACCCATTGATGTATATGTGAAGCATCCGTCTATTAGAAGCTACCAGATGAATTATTAAGTTTATATTGACTACAATAAAAAAAAACTTATTCATACAAAAAGTCAAAAGCGGGCTGTATGAGCGGTTTGTATGAGGACAACCCCAGAATATTGATACAATATTTGACCTCAATAAAGTGAAATCTAATTGCCAATTTGCAAATGGATATTATAAAATTTGATCCCAAAAATGCCCCGCAACAACCAGACGAACATAGATATAACTATAACTTTATTTACTAAACAGAACCATAATAAAACACGGAAGGTTTGGTCACCCTAACCATTAATAATATCTGTCACTGTTGTTGGCATTTTGGGCAAATAATATAATATCCTATTGTATGTACTAAATTCAAGCATTAATTATTTGCATACGAAATGCAAAGCCACACATTGATATGCATACACATTTACAATTACATTTATAGCTAAACTAAGCAAATATTGCGAATATGCATCTCGTCCGTCTACTTTCCACATTCTACGGATGCGTTCTCTCACCTTTGAACTATGAGCTGTGAAGATAAACAAACATAAGTATCTACTTATATACCAGCTTCAAAAAAATTGGAAAGACGACACATTTTTCCTCTATACTCCTAGCATAGGTAAATGTATTTTTATTTTTTTTTTTGTTTTTTGTTTTCAATAAAATACTCGTGTACTTCTACTTAAGCTTACCACTTGCATAGTCAACTTGACTCGAATACTCACTCCCCTTCGCCACGAATCACTTTCTCAGTATGTATGCTTTTTTTAGTGCCTTGACTACTCCTCTGTTCCATTCTGTTCTGTTCAATTTAATAAAAATAAAAGTAAAATCGTTTTGCAACACAAGCAACAGCTGTTTTATTCTCGGTTTTTATGAGTTCGAGTGCAATGGCGAGCAGTTAAATTTTATTTTTATTTTTCCTTAGAGCCAGAAGAAGGGGGTTTTGCAAAGGATTCAAACTACATACTTCGAGCTATGTATGTGCATAAATATTTTTGTTCGAGTAGCAATCAAAGTGTTGCGAACATAGATGGCAAATATGTTTAGAGTTCTGAAACTTAGAAGCATGCGAGATACAAAAGATTTTTCTATTGGAATAGCTGAAAGGATTTTTAAAAGGACTTCTTTGTGCAAATAATATTGTTTGAATTTATAAGCAAAATGCAGATTGGTTTTGCTGTTAATTAAGTAAGCAATTCCTAAAGAACAGATGAATTTTAATTCAAAAGCTGTTTCATTAAAAATGATAAAGAAAATTATTATATGCTAGAGTTCTTCAACGAACACCTTCGTAATTTCACACACATACGAATGAACGCATGAAGAAGTCAGCTGCCTGATGCTAAAGAAAAACAAAAATTTTAATTAGTTACGTTGCATTAGTGTTGTATTTTGGCACACTGTACAAATTATGACTCAGAAAGATTTGCATAAAATATCACGCAGTGCAAAGCAGACACATTCAGTCACATTTTGGGTGCTCCCCTTTTGGACAACCCTGCTCTAAATCAGGGCCGCCCAATATAAATGTAATTAATTAATGCACAGCTATAAAATTTTCCTTGGTTTTTTATATTCACTCTGCATACATTTTGCATATATTTTTTTAAATTTATTTGATTTTCCTTCTTTAAAAAATAAAACACAATAAAAAAGCACTCAACTGCAGCTCGCCAACATGTTGGCAAGAGCCCACAATAGTTTCGAGCCTAACATCAAGCTGCTGGACCGACATGCTCTACAATATTAACCGCCCTTTACAGCACGATGGAGATAGAAAGATTTTTCTCTATTCTTCAAAAGAACCGAAAGAAACAATAAAGAGAGCCGCTATGCGGAATATGCTACTATTGTACCATGGGCAAAACATTAAAGTGCATGCAAAGATGTATATAAGGAAATTAACAAATCAAATTCCTCTTTTTTATTGTGTGTAAATATATAGCGGCTCCAAACCAAGACAACACACTCCGGCTTTATTCACTTTGACTTTTTTGCTGCAAACCTTTCCCATATTTTTAGGGTTCTGTACCAAAGGGTATAGCGGGACCCATTACTAAGACTCCGCTGTCCGTCCGTGAACCGTGATTGTTAGACAGTTGAAATTTTCACAGATGATGTATTTCTGTTGCCGCTATAACAACAAATACTAAAAAACAGACTAAAATAAATATTTAAGGGGGCTCCCATACAAGAAACGTGATTTTTTTGCTCGTTTTTGCTCGATATTGATAACTGCAGCAGGTAGACGCTTGAAATATTCACAGAATATTTAGTTATATATTCACTTTAAAAAGAAATAATTAAATTAAAATAAATTAAAATAAAACAAATATTTAAGTGGGGCTCCCATACAATAGACATGATTTTTTTTTATGTAGATAATGGTACGGTACCCATCGTGCGCGAGTTCGACTCGCACTTGGCCGGTTTTATTAAGTTTACGTATGAAAATTGTTTCGGTTCTTAATTAATTCTCAGTTACGCTAGCATTGAAATAGCTGATGTGTCTTCGATGGGCCTAATAAAAGGGATAGCTCCCATATGTTTTTTCTTTATTAAGTTGGAAATGCAAATTATTACTTATCTTACGTCAATCTTTTTCGCCGACGTGACTGCCATGACTGCTTTACGTTTGTAGTGCCAAATAAGTAATGTAAGTAACTTGTACGAAAACCAGCTAACAGCAAATATGAGTATATAAAGGAATACATAGAAAGTACAAACTTCTTTGAAGAGTTATAGACTTAATGATGTCTGAGTTCTTTATTTAGCTAGTTCTTTTTATAGTCTGTATAGATCAATACCTACTTCAGATGGAATGGATGGACAAGAGCATAATTATATTACTTTCAATTTAAACATCTAACAAATACCATTTTGTAATTATGTATATTTAGAAGAAAATTGTGAAGTAACATGTACGCGCCTTTAAACTTGCTGAATCTGTTGCTGTTCCATTCTTCCTTGCGAAATACATCGCAACACCGATATTCAGTGTATAGAGAGCGTATCTATATCAAAATAAGGTTTTTTTGTAATCTCGATTAAACACGTGGTCCCATCGGTTTCGGTGGACTCTTCGGTGCTCATCATTGAATCACGCTCTTCAACAGACTCGTCAGTTTCGGCGTCCAGACGATTGTTGTCGGATATTATGCTATCCATTTTGGTGAAGCGCTCATCAATATCAAGACGTAGATCTTCTACAAATTTTTTTAGCAGATCCGCCTCTTCAATAAAGTCACGCAATGCGCTTTCACATTTGACGAGGCGCACATACTGACGGGCAAGTTTCTCTCCACACTGGAATTGATATTTCATCACTTTTTTGCATACAACAAGCGGGTATTTTGTACAATCGAGATGCCGATGACGTTCATGGCAGGCGTGCGTGTCCTTGGAAACTTCCTCCCGCCAGGCTGTTAGATCCTGAATCTTTGGCTCCAGACGACGTATAAGCTTAGTGCGGCGGCATGATGCCTTACGCAATTCACGCAACTCGTCGCGTTTTTCACATAGTTCCACAATTAGTGAATTGAAACTCTGCTGAAACATACTCTGTTCCTTTTGCAGTTGACTGATAGCCAATTCGTCTTCGTTTATTTCGTCATCCTGCGGTTTGCTGCAAACGGCCGCATCAACTTCCACTTTCTCTTGACCATGCTCACCAATTCCATATTGACTGTCCTTTGACTCCGCATCGGCCATGGAAATGCCACTCTTGTGTCGCTTTTTGATCTCCAACTGTAAGAGCTGTATTTGCCTCTTTAAACACTCCAGTTCATTACATAAACGCTGTGATCGCGTATATTCCGACGTTGGCTCGTATAAATCACGTTGTCCCTCTTCTTCGAAGCTCTGCTCCTCGATTTCTGTTTCAATGGATTCCGATGATTCCGCTTCTATTATTGTGGCCCCGCATTTTGATGTACGATGTATAATATCAATATCATCAATTTCCAGATAATTGAGATGACGCTGCGCTCCAAGTTCCGTAGAATCAGAATCTGGACTACAATAACCAATAAGATGCTCCGTTGATACAACGGAGACATTGCTTTTATGGAATGCCATTGTAAGAAATATATTTTTTTTCTTCTTGTAAACAATAACTTATAACTACTTCGAATATTATTGGTGTAAATATAATTCTAGAATGAACAATTCTTGAAGGCCTACTATATAAAAGAAATGTTTGAATTATTCATTGCTAAGTTTTTTTAGGTTAGCACGGCATTGGGACCAAGCCTCAACCCACTTGATCCGTTATATCGATACGCTTCCTAATTTCGTAGTTCCCATCCCATGGATCCTTCACTGCATATCTGATCCATTTATATTCGAATTTTGTAGTCATGCACAAATTAAAGCACGACGTAAACGAGTGACAGTAAGAAAGTGAGAGTGTTAGATGGATTGAACCAGCAAAGCAGACCGACCGATGCAGTATAGATATGCTGCTCGCACGAATTCGTTCCTCCAGGTTTTGTACAGATCACATAAAATATCAATATACATTTTATATATGGAATGAGTGAATGGATAAGAATACTTACTTACACTTACACGACCTAAAGGCAGCATAGTATATCTCTTGATCAACTCGACGATGCGATGCGACAACAACAATTATTTGTCACACGCCTTAAAATGCTACCACAAAATTTTAGTTTGGTTTTATTACAAGACGGTGGGCAAACGAAGTTTACCCTTGGACAAACCTGGACTAACATTGAGTAACTGAATTGCATTTACAAAATATAAAATTTCACACTTCGGGCTGCTAGTTTCACAAAAAATTTATCAAATATAATTTTCTTCTTTATTCAATTTTAGTGGATTGAACGAAGTTCAATCTTGGACAAACCTGGACAAACGAACTGCACACATACAAATCTACTTTCATTTCATACTTCCGGATGCCAAGACACAAAATTTGCAATTGAAATTCCAAAAAATAAATCATTATTTCAAAATGGTCTGTAGGTGGGCAAACGAAGTTTAATTTTAGACAAACCTGGACGAACATTGGCCAAACGAACTGCATTTTATAAATTTGAAATTTCACACTTCGGTGCATGTTTTATAAAAGCCTTTTTTTGAGCCTACGAAGGCAGCCGAGCACTGAAACCCATTGCATTGCTCAAAATTAATATTATTGCATTGTAGATGAGATCAGTACATGAGTGGCATGGACTACACTGCTCAACAACACTGGAAATATGTGCAGGTACTATGGCCTTGAGAATTCTGATTGGTAGGAAAAGCAAAGTTATACGTCTGTAGTCTCCTTTCATCGGCAACTTCATAAAAATGTATTTGCAGCCAAATAAATGCTGAAAGTTCGTGGTCCCATTTAAAACCTCCGGACTGATATTATCATTACCTGGTGCCCAATAATTATTTCATGCCTTTAGAGCTGTTATCACTTTAATTCTGCAAAGAGTAAGAATGTTTATTCCTCTAATGTGTTAAATGATAACATGACACGATGCATCTTCTGGTAAAAACAATGGGTTATTCAACACTTCACTGATATGCTCAGCTCATCTGAGGGGTTGTTGATCTTGCTGATAGTAAGAAACCGTACAATCTTGTCTAAACAGGCTTCTGCCAGAGTTTGAGTGATGGTATACAGTTTTTAAATGGCCTGCTCTTTTGTCTTTTGCCTCTCCGACCTTTTTATTCGCTTAGTGTATTGAGCTTACTTTGTCTGAAATAACATACTCGAGTTAATATGTCGATAGGGATTAAGCATTATTATTGTTCTAGCTCTTCTAGCTCCAATGAATGCGCATGTGTATTCTGTCGTCCAATCCTTCGACTCTCTGTTCCGAAAACTCATTATTCTAGATGTTGTATCATGGTAAAGTAGTTCTGTGACATTCAGTGGAACTTGGTAGTTATTCGATCGTAGTGCATTAAAACGATTGCTTAGACAATATTTGAAGTTAAATAAGGCTCACTACTTAATTTTCCTGAGTGAAAAACTCTAACAAAGAGTATGTAAAATCTATTTGTGAATTATAAGCGACATTAAGTTTAAATTGTATGGGAGCTTTACCTTCTATTTGTAAAATCGCAGACATTTTGTTACTCGTTTTGCTTATGGTTTCAATATGTATTCATATACAATAATTTTACATACCAACTTATAAATAAATATTTCAAAAATAGACGGAAAAAGGCTTTCTCAAACGTGCACACAGACAGACAATAATATTATAATAATATTTACATTCTGTGCGAAGAGTATAGAGTACGAAAAAATTTTAGAAAAGAGAGTGATTGTTTCCTTTTGAGTGTCAGAACTCTGCATGTGAAATTTAATAAACCAAATGATTGCGATCCTAGATGATTATATTGTCTTTTCGACAATCCTAACAGTTTGGTACTAATTTTGAATCAAACTTGTGCTAGCATTTTACATAGTATATGGAACGAATTCAAGCTTAAACTCTAAAATTAAAAAATATTGTACAATAAATTGTTGAACAATTTAAGATTATATCCGAACCACTTATGTACATTACTTAGAATTTTAAAGATTTATTATAGAAAAATCATTGAAAAACTGCCAAAATCTCCCGATTTTTTTACTTCTTACATTACGCGTAATAAAATCCGGCACATATTTTAAAATAAGCTGATCAATTTTATATCCAAAAGTAATAAATAGACTCATGGTCGTATTGCAAAACTACAAACAAGCAATCGCGAAAAATGAAAACCAATAAGAAGACAAAAAATAAATATTACAAAAAGAACGACTTCAAGTACTAACCAAACAAGGAATGAATAAAGTGCAGAAATATTACAATTTTTCATATACACTGCACAGCAGAAAAACACGGAACAGTAATAGGCAACGGGGAGAAGAAATCGCAACTCAAAGGACTCTATGGTGAAACAAGCAGAACAGCTCATCAATATTAAATAAAATTGTATGCGAACAAGCAAAGAAAACAACCAAATGTGCAGGAAAAACACACAAATATGTAACTGAGTAACTTGTTTTGAAACAAAAATAACGAAAACAAGAGAAAACGCTATTTTCGGTGGAACTGAAACTTTAGTACTCTTCACACTTAGTATGGCAGCTACAGATTGTAGTAACGACATCACGGACATTTTGATAAGAATGTTGCTTATGATAATAAAACTGCCTATACCAACTTTCAAATCAATATTTCAAAGATTGAGGGAAAAGGACGCAGATATACTCGTCCACTTTATGGGGTCTCCGATGCTTCTTTTAAGACATTGAAAGTTTTGTTACTAAATTATAATACTATTTACAGTCTGAGTCTACGCTCGCAATTAATTGTTATAAAGGTTCCACAAATTTTGATTTTTCAAGTAATATTATTTGAATAAATAATGATGTTACAAATAGTATGCGTGAACTTATTTATAAAGTACTAGTAGGTCCCTGCGACGTTGTACGCAGCCCTCCCCCTTTCCCCTGCCACTCCTTCCCCCTTTCTCAGCATCCACATGCTCCTTTTTATTGAATCAAAAAAAAAAAAAAAATGGAAGGAAAATCTAAAAAATCCAAAAAAAGTTTCTGTTTATCCAATCGCCACGAAATTACCGAATTACAGAATTACCCACGGGACTATTTTGAATATTGCCACAAAATTTGATCAAAATCGGTCGAACGGTTTCGGAGTCTATAGGGAACCTACATACATACTTCCATTTTTTTATACATATATACTCGTAGATAAGTATAAGTATTTTATGCAAAACAAAAAATTTGTTTTGCATCCAAAGCTCGCACTGGACTGAACTGGGTCTCAATATAAAAGGAAAGATTGACGTTGGCCAGCTGCAATCACAGCAGACCACCGCAGCCTTTTCAGCTAGACTCTCCCAACAGTTCCGGGAATCCTCATATGAAGATACATGTGAGCAGTGGATACATATCTCCCACTGTCTATTGTTACCAAGGAAGTCATTGGTTACGCCAGATCTTTCTCTTGGCATGACGAGGAGTGTCGCCAAGTTACTGCATAGAAGACGTCGCTGTCTGCGCCAATTACTCTAGAATATATCTTCTCTCAATCCGATACAATTTTATGTACCACGTACTGTGTAAACAAGTGAAGCCATAAACGCTCCAAATGGACAGGTAGGACTGTTTGGTTTAAGACCAAATAGGCTTAAGGCCAAATAAGTCGACTACTTTTCACTCCATGACAAATCCTGGAGAAGACTTGTGAGTGCAATAGAGATACATACTATGTGCTCATTATAAAGACGCTTTCGTAACGCCGATAACGAAGTTTTTCAACGCCCATAACTTGGGTATAATGATACTTTCACAAACACAAATCGTAGTCAGATTAGTAGAGAATATCTCTGAGCCCTTTAATACTAAAAGAGGTTTCAGGTACTAAAAGAGGTTTTCGAGATTGAGAATCAGTCCTGTCCCATGGGTCTAGTTTAGATCGAGAACAAAATGTAGTACTTAGTGTTCAAACCATCGTTGCATCTTGGATTGTCTATGAGATTGAAGAATTTCAACTTAAATGTTGTACAAAACTTTCTTTACCCATTGAAAGAGACTATCAGCCTATAGATCAGACGAATAATCACGCTTGCTAATCGATGGCTCTTTGAATACAACTTAGAAGTAGAGCCCACTCCACGAAGTACGAATATTAAAATCTATATGCGCAGATAATTTCGGGCCAGCTGTATACTTAGTTCAGAAGCATGGAACGTAAAAATATTGAAAACAGTATTTATGGCAGTGTTGGAGAGAAAAATTAGTCGTAGAATTTTTTGACCTTTTTAAGTTGGCGAATAGTTTTGAATCAATATGAAGCAAAATGAAGCACGAACTGTGTGAGCTACATGGAGAGAATGACACAATCTGGGCTGGTCATCTGGTGGTCAATTGGTGGACAACAAGCTCAATAGGGCGACAGAGTATGCGTTGGAAAAATAGAAAGACATTTGCAAAATTGGTAACTGTCACCAGTGCACACTAGACTACAGCGCATGGTGCACCTTACTTCGAGCGGCCATGACCTATAAACGGTTGAATTGCCACATAATTTACAAAAAAGAAAAGAGTGCGTGCTGTAGTCTGAAGTTCACGACTTCGAAATACTTTGCCGCATTTCAAAACTTTTTTTTTCAATTAAAAAAATAAATTTTTTTTAAATCTTCTTCTTCTATATAAATAAAAATGGAAGTATCTATGTATATTCCCTATTGACTCCGAAACCGCTCCACCGATTTTGATCAAATTTTGTGGCAATATTCAAAACAGTCCCGTGGGTAATTCTGTGAACTTTCGTGGCGATTGGATAAACAGAATATTTTTGGATTTTTTAGATTTTCATTCCATTTTTTTTTTTTTTTTATTCAATAAAAAGGAGCATGTGGAAGGTGGGGAAGGAGTGGCAGGGGACAGGGGAGGTTTGCGTATAACGTAGCGAAGACCTACTAGTTTATAAATAAAAATGAAATCTAAAAAAATATTGAACAAAACAAGAAAAAATCGAAAACCAAAAATGTTTACGTGTGGTGTAAAAACGTTATTTTTAGCCTATTGTAGGCGTGGTATCCAAAATAAGTTAAATACTTCATTTACGTAGATATCAGGAGAATCTAACTTCCAAATTTTAAGGATCTACCGTTTATAGTCTCCGAGATCTCGTCGTTGAAACATACAGACGGGCGGACGGACGGACATAGCAATATCGACTCAGCTATCGATGCTAATCAAGAATACACTACTCTGTCAAAAAAGTAGCGGGAATTGGTCAATAAAACACAAAATATTTATTATTCATCCAAATTTGTTGTATTGCCTTCAAAGTAAGCCCCTTCCGAAATAATACCCTTTTCTGGAATCAACTTCAGTTATCACCGCGAATTCTCTTTTATGTCTTCTATCGACTGAAAACGGGTGCCTAGAAGTGGTAATTTGAGTTTTGGAAACAGAAAAAAGTCGGTTTTTGAAGAAAATTCAGGTCTTTTGTTGTTTTTCATTTCATGCTCAAACATTCGTTTAAAATGGTACGAACTGATTCGTGAGACACAAAAATTTCAGCGGCTATCTCTCTCAAACTTAAATGACGATTTTCAGTGACCATTTCCTTAACTTTAGTGATTTTAACTTCAGTTGAAGACGTTGATGGCCGACCAGAGCGAGGCAAATCTTTCACCACATTTCAACCGATTTTGAATGCACTGTACCACTCATATGCACGTGTTTTTGATAAAGTCGATTCACCGTAAGTCTTCTGTAACATTTTCAGCGATTTGAAATTTGAAACAAATTCTTTGTTCGATATTTTTATCCACTGTACAAATCGCTACACACACTTGAGATGAACTGACAATATTGAGCACTGTAAACAAACTACACGACAGATCACGTTCAAACTCAGCGTCAGTATAGAAGACAGTTGTGCCAACTTAGCGACCAAAAGAATTAAGCCAATCCCTTTAAGCGGGCTTTTTAAATTATTAATTCCCGGTACTTCTTATGGGATTTGCCACACCTCATTCGGCCAGTTATAAACATTTGCATAAACTTCTTTGCCTCACTATCTTCGCGTTGTTATTGAATTATATTCAGTCATTAGGGATCGAAGAAAAAAGTATTGCTTGCATTTAGAAGCTAATGCAATACAATAGACTTCGTCACTCCTACTTTAACAAGGTTTGTTTTTATAAATGACTTGCTGGTATCTGGCACGTTGCTGCCCTTCCCCTTGACTATCCCTTTCCCTGTCACTCCTTCCCCCCTCCCCACCGCCTCACTTCCACATGTCCCTTTACACTACCTCCAATTCTCCTACCCCTCTTCTTCTGTCGTTTCCACCGCTTCTCCAACCAGTCCGTACGATGCCATTCCCCTGCCCGCTTCCCCTACCACTCTTTACTTTACCACCCCTTTTCCCTGCCCCCTTCGATCCCATTAACATGTATACAACATTTCATCCCTCTATCTTAAATGGTACCCAGCGCTTTGCTTTACCTTTACCCCTCCTTCCCTCTGATCCCTTACCCTAGTACCCATTCTAATTCCCCTGGCCCTCTTCTACCCCTTTCCCAACACTCCCATATCCCTTCGCCCATTGCCCTACCTCCTTTTCCTTTTTAAAAGTAACCCGGCGCGTTGCTGCCATTTCCCCTACCTCTCCTTATATAGCCTATAGTACTCACAAATAACGTGGCTTTCTATTGGTAAATGAATTTTCAAAATCAGTTCAGTAGATCCAGAGATTATCCCCTACAACCTCACAAACTCACAAACTTTACCTCTTTATAATATTAGTATAGATGGAACTTTCGCTTAGAGTCTTTATTCGAAATTTGGTTAATTTCAAATTTAAATAACTACTTGATACGACTCAAATACAACATTTTCGTACAAATACTTAGTAAACTGTGTTTTAATGCGTTACAAAATTTCTAACAAATTCACAAAACCGCTTACAGCATTTTTTATGAAGGGTACAAAAAAATCCAGAGAAAACACAACAGGCGAACAAAGAAAAAATGAAGTAAAAAAATTAGTCTCCGGGTTTGCTGACGGCCAAAAATGTATTTCATTTTTTCTTCGACCGTCAAAAAGGATTCGAAAGCAAGGATAAATATGAGAGTGCGTCTTTAGCGCCAGATTTGTAGAAAAACTATAGAGCGAAGATGTATATGCTTGCCTTTTTAGATTAAATTATTTCTTATTTCATTTGCTATAATTTTTTTATCTTTTTCTATTATTTTATTTTTTGTCAGCCACAACAAATCGACGAATCCTTCAACAAAATCCTGCAACAAATGTTCGCATGCAGCAGCAATTTGCCAAGAGCAAATTTAAATTAGAAAATAAATTTAATTTTAAGTTTGGTAAATGAAAAAAACAAAGGATTATGTATTTATTTTTGAAATAAAGCTTTATAGGCAACTGCGCTAAAAAAAATTTTTTAAATATATTTCCGCATAAAAATATTGCAAAAAGTATTAATTGCTGCCGTGAATACAAAGTAAGTGGCGGCATAGAGCATATAAAGGGTTTACCATTAAATCTTTATTGCGCTCCAAAATACATTCTATAATGAAAAAAGTGTGAAAATGAAATTATTGAACTGGCTTCGTTTACACAGGACCCGATCCGACAGATCCAATTTGTATGACTCTGTTGCATAAGTAGCCGTCACCGATGGTTTAAATGATGTTTTGCATCAGAGAAAAATGTATAATGTTAGTAGTTAAAGCGCACAATCTTAGCGGCCTGGCTGCAGTGCTCTGGAAATCACGCGTTCTAAGATTTTTTACTTGCAACAACTCCAGCCACATTTCGTCCAAGTTCATGGTATCGAATTGAGGGCAAAAAAAGTTAGTTATGTTAGCCCGTTACTGTACGTCATTGACAGTCACCGTGTGTTCATTCTCGTTTCAAAAGAGGCGTGGTTCAATGACACCGCCTGACCAAAATCCATACTATACAGTAAGTTTCTCCAACTGCAATGGAGACTCTTGATACTGGTATAGATTACTTTCTAGCCTACTAAAAATGTGCTACATCACTGAAGTTGATTTTGTTGTCAAAATTTGGATACTATGACGATGGAAAAGTATAAGCAATTGATCAGCGGTGTTTAGTATGGTTCAAATTCTAGAGAAAATCTTAAACAACATGATCTGTTGGCAGATATTTTTCACCAGGCGAAGAAACTGGAACTGAATGTCTTTGTGTTTTCATATGGCGACGTTTTTCTTTAATCAATGAGTACTCTTAGCGAGAATGGAGTACCTGCCGAGGATGTCGGGTCAATGGATTCAAAAAGGAACGGCATGACATCTGTGTGCCATCAGGTACGGACTTTGACAAATCGTTTTTGGAGGATCACTTCATCCACATCCATTGAGTCACTGCGGAAAGAATCATCATCATCCAAACTGCCCAAGGTAGAGTACGCGCAACCCACTGCAATCTAACAGTTGGTTGCAATTGAAGCTCGATAGCATGTTTTAGCCAGAAATGCTGGATTAGATGAAGAGCGTGGAAAAGCGATAGATATAACTAGATAGGAAAAAAGAAAAAACGATTTCGTGCTGAAGAAAATGGAACACGAGCAGAAAGAAAGGCTAGCAAAATTTGTGTTAATTTTCTAAGAATAGAAAATAAATTGCAAAAAAAAAAAATAAATAAACAATTTGTTTTTACTTTTTTGAGCCGTTTTGTACCGAAATCAATCCAATTTTTTCTTAAATGAAGCCCAGAAGAGCTTGAAGATTTCTAAATTTAAGAATTTCGGGTTTCAAAAAAGTTCTTAAGAACATCCGTAGTCAAAATACTCTTGATACCTCTATGGATCAATTCAAGTACGGAAATCATGGATTTTTTTTTATCAATGTAGTAGTTGCATTGCTCTTGTACGGCGTGATGACACTGGTTGATTAGGGATAAGCAGAGTCACCAGCAATCCATTGCTCGCCAGTAAAATACATTTCTCATACTTTGTAAAGCTTTCAGTTTGCTTGAAGATTCTGGCGTCGTGGTAGCTTCCTGGATTACCATCAACCACGTTCCTTATGCGGAGTTCGTGTTAGCACACGATTTGAAGTTTGTTGGAATATATATGATTCCGTGAAAAGAAAATCTCATGGTTGAGTCTGGGCTTTTCGGCAAGCTCTATTTCGCTACCGTCTATACTTATATTATACGCCACATGCCAACTCATGCGTTGTCCTTGAGGCCAGTAAATGTGCTTCGACATCTTGTTTAAAATTGCCCGAATACACGTTTTGTAATTTAATCAATTGTACAGCCATAACTAATCCCAAAAACTGTTGCGATTTTTTTAATCGATCCACTCTCATCATTTGATCTTAAAAGGTAAATAGCAAAGCACAATAGCAAGCTGCAGTTCCACAAGCATCCGAAATTTGATGGCAGGAAATTAGTGTCGTCTCTAATCATATCCTGGATGAACCGAAACTGCTGCTGCATTGTAGGAAGCGTTCTTTGTCAAAGGAACCGAGAACATTATTCCGCAAAATCTAGTGATTTTGGTACATCTAATTTGTCACCGCGACGACAGTGCATTATACCACCTTCTGGGTGAAACAAACGTCGTGCAGTAACTAATGTACAATGTGTTAAAAGTGTAAAAATATTGGTAAAGGCATGTTGTAGCATACAACAGAAACTGAAACTGAAACGAAACTGAAACTGATTTTCAGTTTCTGTTGTATATTTAATCAGTTGCAGTTTCAGTGGGGGGTTGCCGCATAAACTGAACTGAACTGAAATAATAAAAAAACAACAACAACAACTCGAAAAACTCGTGTTGCAAATAGTGAATGGCAAAACAGCTGATTTTCTGTCATTCAGTAACAGAAAGAAGTCAAAAGTACTTCTTTCAGTTTCAGTTGCTGATGTACTGAATTCAGTTTCTGTTGCTGCGGACGACAGAATTCTAAAATTCTGTTTTAGTTTCAGTTTCAGTTGCAACTGAAACTGAAACTAAAAAACTAACTATGGGGTTCCTTTGACTTCTCTCAATTATAGTCACTACAAATCGGTTGATTCCATTCACTTTCTCTACTTAAACAATTGTATTATTGTCAAAATTGTAACTAATTAGTTAATAATAATTAGTAATAATAATTATTATTTTGATATTATCACCAAAAAAATATCGATATTGTTAATACCGTTTGGAGTAAATATTATATCAAAAATCTATATCGTTTTTTTTTTTTTTTTGACAATATAGCATCGTTATTTTTTTATGATATTTCCATGAGAAATATCTAAAGAAACTCCTCAACTTGACGTTATATAAATTTGCATAAACTTAATATAAAGCATATAAAAATATCGATATATCGATATAATCGATTTTTAGACAAGCCTACCCTAGACAGAACACAAACGTCGTTGAATGGCAGCGTTGCCAACTGAAACGGCAGAGCAATAAGCTATCATAGTTCGGACATACCTATTGGAGAGCCGTTTAGATAAAATTGATTTGATTATTCCAGCATTTACTACTTCGTTTTCAATTTAAACAAATCAAACCTAATGCAAAACCATAAAAATGCATATGGCAGCAATTTATCGAAATTGTTAGCTTAGGTTTTTCCTCCTGCTGACCTTTATTTGTATAAGCTGATTTTATATTTTTAAAGCAAATAAAAGATTTATTTATATGCAAAACTCATGCGATCTTTTTTTGAGCAATTTTATTGATGTAACAAATTTATTAGTTTATTTATACTGCGCCGCACTTCGTTTGTTTTTATAGGTCATTGAATATTAAAGTGGATAATACAATGTAGGTAAGGTTAGGTTTGGTTAGAATGGTTATATATACAACGTACAATAACTAAAATAAAATTTGAAAGCGTCATAAAAACTCAGCAAAAGTGCATAAATAAAAATCTTTATAGTATTTATATTTATTTAACTTCACTGAAAAGGCCTAAAAAAACAATGAATTCAATTGCAAAAATTAAAATAAAATTGATTGCAATAAAAGAAATTGTACACAAATTGCTGCATGTCCACCTACAAAAGTATTATAACACCTGAATAAATATGCATATTGAAAGGACTATAGTTAACTACCTACCAAGATATTAAAATGTGGTGTAATTAAAAACTCAGTTCAACAACCATTTACATTTTAAATGAATGGAAAAATACTCAAATTGTTGTATGTACTGATTTTTAACATAATTTAAACCTTACATCAATGTGTAACTACAATTAGCTCGTTTATACGAAAACAATTCACGATAAGTAAAAACAAGAGAAAACATTAACTTCAGTAGAACCGAAGCTCCAATACTCTTCACAAACCATTTAACAAATTACTATAAAGTCTTTTAATGATATATATATATATATATATATATATATATATATATATATATATATATATATATATATATATAATATATATATATATATATATATATATATATATATATATATATATATATATATATATATATATATATATATATATATATATATATATATATATATATATATATATATATATATATATATATATATATATATATATATATATATATATATATATATATATATATATATATATATATATATATATATATATATATATATATATATATATATATATATATATATATATATATATATATATATATATATATATATATATATATATATATAATGATATACATGTATGGAGATAATTTGTAGCCTTCATTTCATTTATGTAGCTATCGCTAAAAGTTGCTAAGACACGCTTATTAATATATATGTTCAACTTCCGTTCAATAGCAGCAAACACATCGAGTTTCAAATTGATTGGTAGATCGACTGTCTAACTAGATGGATAACATTCTAAAGAACGTGGGTTCGAAATTTTCTTTAATAACACTGCCCTGCAAATTCCGATTTTTGGATGCGAATAAGATGGGACCTAGTGTTTCCTAATGGATTTTTCATGCTGAACACGAAAACTTTCATTCACGTCACGTTTTTGAGAAAATAGGGGGGGTTGAATCCCCTAAAAACAGCTTTTTTGGCAGTTTTTGAATAATCGTGGGGCGAAATCCTGAAGTGATATAAACTTCGCTATTATCAAAAATTAAAGGCTGAAACAAGCCCTTTCAAATAAGCCCTATGCCAATTTAATCGCATGCACCCTTAGAGAGGGGGGAGCGTTTTTGTCTAAGTGTGGAGGAAAAAATTAAAATAGAAAGCTATTTATTTATTCGCGGCGGTAATCCACCAATGGTTTATCGAATGTTGGGCTGGAGCTCGTATAAAGTGACTGGCATGAGGACATAAACAAAGACTTGACCTCATGAGTCAGCACAATCTTATACGATGGGCTGTTGCTCCGACATTGACCAATTCGACTGATCGACGGCGAACCGACATTTCAAGGTTTACTTCAACACTAACATTTCTATTTCTGATTGGTGAGTTAAGGTCTAACAGAGCGTACTCACACTCGATCTTATACAAGGTGCAATGAATAGCCAGCCAGCCAGTGTAGCGATAATCACGAGTACATTCATAATTAACAGTTTCAACTTAGCCGGAATTTCGATAATATTCGGAAAGCGTGAAACAAAGCTTGATGAAATGGTAAAGTATACTGAATGCTCTCATAGTTGTATATCATAAATATTTCTGATAGTTGCTGAGACATTCCAATTGGAAAAAATACCAAAGCTATTTGGTCACCCAACATCAGTTGTTATTAATAACACTAAACGTTAAACTCAATGTGGCCTATTCATATTCACAATAACCTTAATTGCTAACTTACTTAAATGGCACTACAACTGTATATAGGTGCTGGCCGCACATAGGAAAGCGCACAGTTCGCTGCAATTTTGTAATTCACAATAACCAGTTTCCATATTAATAAAAATTTTTACCGAGATACATTTTTTTAATAATCGTTTTGGCTAAAAATTTGTAACAAAACAATTTAAATAGACAAGAGGAAACCTATGCAAAATATAGCAATAGATAAATTCATAGATATATCGAAGCTGATATGCATTGTAGCACAATTGAGACAATAACTCAACAAAGCTACGAATACAAAGCTATACCTATAATGTCATTTGGTTGCTGGTCTGGTTGGCAGTTGATTGTTATGCAAAGTATGCGGTCTCATTATCCTTAATTGGTATTGTGTGTACAATAACAAGCAATAACAACAAGGACAATGGAGCATAAAACGATATGACGATCAAACATTCCATCATAAAAACATGAAAACAAGTTAACTTCGGTTGAACCGAATATTCTACACACTTCACAGGCCACCATTCCATTTTTAAAGTGGTAAGCTCATAATAAAATCCTTAAAGTGGAAAGTAAGACGTTTGTAAAGGAGCTACACCTAAAAGTAGGCGTGGTTTGGTAGTTGTGATACATGGTATGTTCAGCCTAGGAACATAGGAAGTCGCTATATGAGATTTTAGTTTAATATCTTAAAAACTGAGAGCCTAGCTTTGATTCATACGGACAGGGGACAGACGCACAGCCAGTTAGACGGACATGGCTTGTTCCATTATAAAAAGTATATAAACCGTTTTACATTTAAATAAAACACGGAATAATGAAGACTAGAGTTCTTCCAAAGGTCGAAATTCGACGTTTTGTCTTTAAAGTACACAAAAAGAAAAATATGCATAATACAAGATTGTCCAGAAATGCATTCGTCTCTAAACCGTTTATTTGTCCAGCAATATCCTTATGGGGACAAACATCTTCGTGTTTCCACACACATAAGAATGAACGCCTGGCGAAGTTGTCTGCTTGATGTTAAGGTGAAACAAAAATTTTAATTAGTTACGTTGCATTGATGTTGTATCTTGGCACACTGTACAAATTATGAATCAGAAATTATTCACCTTTTTGGCTGCGTTCCTTTTGGACAACAGTTCGAGCATCGTGCTACTCGATCGACATGTTCCACAATGTGAATCGCCCTTCTCTACTAACCGATACCAAAGTAAAGAAAGAAAAAATGTAGCAGCTATAGAAAATTGAGAGAGCTGAGAGAGAGAGAGAGAGAGAGAGAGCTATGTGAGAGAAAGTCTTTGTGATCGGCCAAGGGCGTTACCTGGTTTTTACGTACCTTAGACGCAATAGTTTAGCAAAAAAAAATTGGTTGTCTGTAAAGTCGGTTTACGGACGATAATTTTACGTGATAACGTCATAAGAAAACATTAATGAAAACTGATTACAATAGACTAGATTCAAATAAGCTGCTGCCTTCGTGCTTCGTATTGATTCTATTATTTTGCCTGCTACTCCTTCCCCTGTCCCTATTACTATAAATGTATGCTGCAAGAGAAAGAGATAAAAATTTCAAAAAAAAAATATTTAAATATTTCAATTAAATACAACTACAAATAAATATTACTCGTGCATATTTAATCGCTGTATCTCGCCCCCTCACGCTTGAATTTACATTAGTGAGCTCTAACTCAAACACTTTCATGCTCTTAATGTTCGGCTCGTATACGTGTTTGTGTGTTTGTGTGCGCAGCAAGTATTTTTGAGTGTCTCTTAAAAAAGCAATTTAATATATTTACGCATATAAAATGTAACAACAACAACAAACATATACAAGAAAAGAGTGATAAAGCAATAACAAATAGCAACAACAGATCGTGCTAGACCGCGTGCTAGATAACACTAATACGCTAACACACACACATAACTATAGCTTTCACAAGCCAATGCTTCCCACACAAGCGGAACGTGAGGGTCATGGTTATTTCGTATTTGGCGGCGTTCATCGATTTAATAGATGTTATCACGTCAAAAAAATACATTCGTCCGTGCTCCTCTTCACATTCTCCCTAACAAAAAAAATCAAGTTAATATGTGTTTAAGAGGATTAAAAAGTGTGTGAATGATTTGCTTTTGCCTATTCATATATAGATATTGGGCCTAAATTTATTACAGGTACACTATACAAGTATGGAAATCGATTTCATTCATATGACCACTGAGAGCACGTTTGCAGATCTTTATGCAAAACTCTCCACAATATGATTTTAGGAATTCGCAATTAATGTGGACGGAATGGATTCGAAATTTTGAACTCAAGCACTTACAATTGCGAAATTTTCGGTACTTCGACTGGTACGTTGCTTCATTGGCACAGGAACATCCCATAGCGCAAATGTTGACTCGAGTTTATCCATTAAATCGAGCACAGCTTGTCTGCTGACAAGATTACTACTACTATAAATTAGAATAAGCATTCTTAAGGTTCCAACCACCAGCTGCAAATTTTGGTAGTAATTTTTAACAATTTTCAAACTTTGCACATTCGTGAACTTCACCATGATAAAAATTGTAGTCCTTACTGACGTTTTGACATTGACAGATCCTAAAAAAATTTTATGGTGCGTTGGTATTAAAATACAAAATTGTTCCTAGTGACAAACCTTTTATATAATTTATGGAGTCTGTGATGCTTTAATGCATTACAAACACCGTGATAAAATTATAGTACTACTATACACACTACGTTTGAAGAGTATAGAAAGAGGAATTTAAATTGAATATACTTAAGACAAAAACAAAAAGCAGTATACAGATACACTTTATATTTATGCAGAAAGTACAAGATGCAATAATTTTTTAATGTTAAGTTCTTTTATCTTTATTTTTATGCTTGAATATCGATTGGAATAGCGAACTTCATAAGTTGCCTTGCTATAAGAAATATGCTGGACTAACTCGATTTAATTCAAGAGTCGAACAAACAACAAAATGTTCAAATTAATGAAAGCTGTCATCAAAAGCCGTAATGAATAACATACCACATTAGTATATATAGAAGACAGGACATACTTAATGTAAAGGACAAAGAGCATTGTATGTACATACAGATACATACGAGTATAAACAAACACTCAAATTGATGATGGTGCACACACGGTTTGGTTGCTGTTGCTGTTGATGGACACGTGAAAATACGTGGCTGAAACGATGAAAAGTTGAAGGTGATGTGAGTAGGCGGGGATATAAATAAATGAATGAATGAATGGCGCATGAATCAACACAATTTGTACTTTCTCTAATTTTATATATTTGTTGGGTGTATTAGAAAGTTACCGCCTTGACTTTCAATTAATTTAAAAGTCAACAGACGAGTATGAAAATGCATTACAAACACCGGTCCACATACATAATCGGCACTAAATGTAAAAGTAAATAATGATTTTTTTGGTTCATAACACTTAAAATTTCAAACTATGAAATTATAGTTATTTGTTGAATGTGAGAAAACTGAAACGCGCCAATACAAACAGATCAAAAGTAAATCGAACATGTGCGGCTTCACAAACTATTTGCATATAGCATTCATACTTTCTGCGACGCTCTATCGATATTGACAATGTCCCACGAACATTGTGAACTTAATCTGTATCTTTTAGAATCAAAACCATGCGTGACAACCGCTGAGCACTGCTTCCCTGGGTTACTATGATGGGTTTATCGTTCTACTCTTATAGCTTCTTCCTGTTTACTTTATGGTTCTTCGTTACTTTTGATGGAGTCAGCATGGACTTGGCAAGGGGTATTGCTTGTATCTGATATCGACAGCTCAGTCTTTCTGTGCTCTTGCTGTTAAGCGTTTTATTTACAATGATCTGCTGTAGTTTTTTAGAGGAGCTGAGCTGAGCGCGTTGGTGTTAGCTGATGTTCCAGACAAGGGAGCCACCGATGCAGCAGCATTATATTGGTCATGGGCGTATTGTAGTTTATAATGTACTATAATGTTACAAAAGTAAACAAAGTGTGAATAAGAGCCATTCTTGCACGAATGCAACAAATATAACATGCTTGGAAACGTGAACGTGTTTATCATTGGATGTATAAAAATGCATATAATACACAGCGCGCTTTTCCCGAGAATCATGATTTAATTAGAAGAAATTTCAATGTGCGGCCAGAATTCTAGCTGAGTACGCTTCTACTAGCTGGTCTGCTTCTACACCATTTTTGTTTTTTTAACTTTATTAATATTTATTGAATCGATTTAAAGTATTAAAATCTTAAAAGTATTAAAATCTTGTAAGTATTAAAGTCTTAAAAACTATAAACATATCATAAAAACCATATAAACATATCATATAAACATATAAACATATCATTTTTTTTCTCGCTTAAGCCCAATACTGAGATCGATGAAAATTTTTGCTACCGAAATTGTAAATTATTACTGTTATGTCAAACAAACAAAAAACAATGTTCCCAAATCAACATAAAATACTAAAATCAGATATTTAATTGGTGAAATTGATTGGTTTGATTGATTTTTCTTTGATTTTTTCCGACGGAAATGCAAAAATCACACTCTTTGTCATCTGTTGTTTGAGTATGTGAAGTATTTTTGGTAGCGAACGTTTAAGTTATCTGAGTACTTGATGAAAAACAGTTCGTGCCGAAAATTTTTGACAGCTGTTTTTTATATGAAGTTTTTTCGGTATCAAAATTTTTCATCGATCTCAGTATTGAGCTTTACATAAATTTGATTTCTAAAATACAGAATTCTGAAGTACAGAATTCTGTCAAATATATACAGACTGGGATTTTCTGCGTTTGACAAATATAGTCTCTTCGCGTGAAATACGTCGTTTGTCATTGCCAGTGATTTAAGTTCTATGCTTATCAGATTTGAATATTTTAGATAAATGTATATTGAACTGAAATTTTAAAAGACGGACAATCATTTCATCTAAGTTATGAAGTTTGCGCTGTATTTCTCAGATATATTGCTAATGGATTAGGATACATCAAAAATGTACATTATCGCATTAATTAGTTAATGGCATTTCCCCAGAATTGAATACCATATGTCCAAGAAGGCTTAATGACACACACTTAATGTTGGTTAAGTAAGACTCTAGAAAACGGTGTGCGAAAGGTGGCAAAATCATTTTTATTTTGTGGTTTATGCCTTCATGCCATACTTTGTCAAATGCCTGAGATACTATATCGAAAAAATATTACTGAACCATACATTCTCTACTCGAAATTTTCTCGAATTTCATTTGTGATACGATTTACTTGTTCAATAGATCCATTCTTTTCCCAAAAACCAAATTAGACGGAACAATATTGTGTTCTTCAAGATATGGCGCAAGTTTTCCAACAAGTTTCTCAAATAGTTTCGAAAAGCATGGAAGCAGACAAATGGATCTATATGGTGCTACCTGTGTTTCATTTTTACCCGGTTTAAGAACCTTCTTTACAATTAATTTTATCCATTCCACCGGAAAATGTTCAATTTTCCACACAGCATTAAATAAAGTCTTTTAAATAGATACATTTTTCATACCGAAAGCAAACACATTTTGAACATAGTTCAGCTGGTGGTCTTCAATGTCTTTCAGCTCTTTTAACTTCGATTTTAAGGCTGGAGATCTGTGTTGTTGCCATTCTCTTCTACGTTGCCTTTTTTCTGCGACAAGCCTTTCGATCTATGAATTGGTTACATATATATTATTTTGAGAGAAGGTGTATTGTGGCGTAGACACCACTGCAGCATTACTGTTGATGAGGCTACTAATATTTTAGCCAATTTGTTCTTGGTGAAGTTAGTCTAAACGGTGGAACCGATTCTGTTGGTGATTCGTATATATAGAATATTGTGGGTAAGTGATCTGATGAGAGCTCGTGGACAAGTATTTTTAATCTATCTGTGGGCCAGTAAACTTAGATATATCGAAAAAATATTACTGAACAATACATTCTCTACTCGAAAGTTTCTCGAATTTCATTTGTGATTGACCTGGTGAGGAAATATGCATTGAGATATTTTCATTATTAAGCAATTTGTATTATTGTGTGTGTTTTGCATTATAGTTAAATATCTTTGCCCAAAAAATTACAGCATTTTTCTGTAAACCAAATTATGCTCCGTGCGCAATGAAAAAAAAATGTTTCTCAATGTAAAAAGGACCTTGTGCCAGCAAAAATTCACATATATCTCTTTTAATTTTCATTTCTCTGTACAGTATGATGCATTTTATGTTTATGCTTACATCAAATCAATCCAACGTGAAAAAAAGTAGAAACCCAAAACTGCTTATGAATGATTGGTGGCTGAAGTGGAAACAACGCTGAACATTTTGACTGCTTTTCTATAAAGGGCTAATATTGGTACATTGAAAAGGGTCGCTTGCGCATGTTACTGGAGAAAAGTATAGTCGGCAGAAGCAACTCTGCAAATTGTAGATATCAAACACGATTCCAAACTCCGAATATTCAGGAACAATGTAAATTTCAAAATACCAGCTAGTGCCGACAACTGACAACATACTTACTTACTTACTTACTTAGGTGGCTCTACAACCGTCTATCGGTCAAGGCCGCACGTAGGAAAGCGCAACATTGGGCGCCAGTCGCTGGTAATCCTGAGCTTCTTTAGGTCATCATAGACCTGATCTTGCCATCTTAAGCTCGGACGTCCTTTCTGACGCCAGGTTTCCGTCGTAAACCTTTAGTGCTGGAGCTTCGGGATTCTTCCGAATGAGGTGACCAACCCAGTGCAGCCGCTGGAATTTAGTGCGCTGGACTATGTCAACCTCATCATATAGCTAATACAGCTCATGGTTCATACGGGTCCTAAACTCGACGCCAACTCTAAGGGGACCAAAAATCCTACGAAGAATCTTTCTCTCGAACACTCCTAAAGACGCTGTATCCGTTGATGTCAGTGTCCATGCTTCTGCGCCATACAGCTGGACCGGGATTATCAGTGACTTATAGATTTTTATCTTCGTAGTTCGAGAGAGCCCAAAGTAGCACCGCCGAAAACATAACGAAAAAGTAAATGTCTTCATAAAGAACTACCTTTGAAAATGCTAAAGATTTGCTGATTTAAAGTCTACTCAGGTGAAAGTGTACACAGAAAGTGTAAGTGTAACAAAAATTGCCTCTGAAACTCAGAACAGATAGCGCATTGTGAGTCACTTGCTATTCTATGGATTGTAGTATCCATATGTAGAAGTAGCACTTCTCCCAAATGGCACCTACTTACTTGGACATATTTAATGCATTAAGGCAATTTATTTTTATCAGCTTATTTCTAGTTATCTTAGTTTCAATTTGGGTTAAAAGGAGTTGCAGCTGGAAATCTTAAAATTATAAAAGGCAAAACTTTGAATACACCCAATATTATTCTATTCTCGTTGTTGGTTTTGTAGAAAGAAAGTACAACAAATTGTCATTTATTTGAAATGTGCTACGTGAGTTGCCCAAAAAAAAAAAAAAAAAAAAGAAGCAACACATAAAATTTATACAGCGCAGGAGAGGTGGTATTGGAAGATACCAAAAAGTACGCAAAACTACCCCAAAACAAAAAAAAAGTTTCCCACATCCTTCGCAGTACATCATTTTTGCAACTTTTTTATTCGGTGACTTGCTGATGCGTATTAATTTAATTTATTTATAAGCTTACAAATAAGTGTTTGGGTGAGCTAACTTTTTAAGTAAATTTATTAAATACAAGCGTGCGCATACGCTATAAAGGACTAAATATAAAGCACACACAGTGTATACGAGTATAGAAAAAGTTTATCAATCAAAGAGCTGAATTCTTCTCTCTTAGACTAGACGCAACAAAGTTTTTGAGTGTTGCAGTTTTTCCTTATTTATTTATTGCAGACAAAGTCAATGACTTTTTCAAATACTTTCCTTAGCTTTGAAGTATGCAAAAAGTATCTATAAGTAGCGTACAAGTATCTACAAATGTAAGCAAAGTATTTCACTACTTCAAAGTGCAGCAAAACCAACTTCAGTACCAGTCGATGTACGGATTGCCTGTCTACAAGTACAGACATATGTCTCAAATGGACTTTAAATCCTTAGCTACGAAATATAAATTTAAAAATTTAAATCGAAACTGCAGCCCTACTGCATCTACTTACCCTTACCGCGCTGCCTTGTGCTCAATTTTTGAAGTGTAATGAACAAAAACATACTTCAAAAATATGTACAGACATTTTGAAGCAGTTTGTTTTTACTTTCTAAACAGTGCAGCTTGACTTTCAATTGAATGCTGCAACTGCAGTACTTACAAGTATCTTTTACCATTCACAGCAGCGGCCTCTTTGCATATGTATTGTATACAAAACCACAGATACAACTATGTATATGCAACTGTATTATTTAGTTTTAGCTATGCTAGTTTCAACTTTGCTCTATGGCACTGAATTACAAGTTTCAGTTTTGAATTTGCTTAAGAGCACTTTGAAATTATATGAATGCTTGAGGAGTGAAGTTTGAAATGTAGTAAAAAAAATCAAAACATGTTTGGAACCTGAACTTAAATACTCCTCACAAATGTATCGAAAGTAATTCATTATAATCTCAATAGCCTAAATTTTGGCATTTCTAGCTTAATTAAGAACCAAAACAACAAACTTTTATACAAAAACTTAAAAATGGGGTTCAAGTTCATATGGGGCCTAACCATTATAGTGGTCCAATTTATTAGGACTTACGTTACAAAATCAAAAAAAAAAATTCAAACAAAAATGTTGTAATTGGGGCAATATGGGAACTAATTCTTAAAGTTGGGTTTTCATGTTTGTTTAATACTAGTTACCTGAAGAGGGAGAAGAGTTTAAATACCTAAACTCGAAGTCCCTATCTCTTGTAGTCTCTAAATATACACTTTTAACCTATCGTTCAGGATATCTAAAATTTTTTTCCATGTTCAAGTTAGTATGTGCCTTAAAATCAGCGTGGTATACGTGTTTCGGAATGTGTTACATTTACCGGCCGCAGGTATTGCAGGATTTAGAAAAATGTTCGTAGAAACGAAGAAACTAGTAACATTAGCTTTAGGACACAAAGCAACATATGCTCATGGCTCGATGAAACATTTTGCCGAGCTTGGTCAATTTTGTTTCATCATCTCTTGATTCTGCTGACGATTTTTCATTTCTATACCCTGTATCTTATTCGAAGGGACAAGAGCATAATAAGTTTATACCAACATCGGAAGACGAGTCGATAAAGACACGGCCGTGTGGTTGTATGAAAAAAGAGAGACCATAACAGCTAGAGCTGCCAAAATCTCTTCAAAATCACTTTTTGAAATAGACTCCACACAGACCCAAAGCCTAATTTTGTGGGATTGTATGAAAAACTTTTTTATAACTAACAATATCTACTTTAATATGAATATGGTGGCTTCCTTTAGACAGACGCTTTCTCAGTGGGCATGTCTCGCTCTTCTATTTGGGGTACCCCATAGCGACTTGATTTGATCGATTGAGCTATAGGTATATTGTAGTTACTAAACGATTCACAATATCCTGTCAAAGGTGTCATTTCCACCCACGTTCCTTCTCTTTTGTACCATTTCCATTACCAGTTGTTATGCAAGTTTGTATCGTGTTAAACGAAACATCATTGAACCCATAAAGTACATAAATTGTTGATCAGCTCGACGAGACGAGTCGATCTAGCTATGTACATTTGTCTGCATTATTGCCTATCCATCTGTTCGTCTGGATGTTGTTCCTCACTTTTTGGAGACAAAATTTTAAGATGAATGTGGGCACCTAGACTTCTTTCTATTGCAGTCAAATATAGTATTTATATAGACACGCCACGCCCGCTTCTTATGGTAGCCCCCATACAAACCAATCGCCCACTTTTTAACAGTTTTTTTTATACCATTCACACATTGTCTGAAATAGTACTATCAGTTTGTCTGAAAATTGATGGCTGAGCCATCGGAGTCGAAACAAGGCAAATATAAATTTTACAAATTTTATAAACGTTATAAAATTACATAAATTCTTATGGATGGGCCCATTTTCTTGATCATGGGCTCGTTGGCCTCGGTGTTAAATTAATAAAAAATAAGCTTGAAGCAATAGCTCCCACACGAGTCCAAATCCTTTTGGAAGGTGTATTTTCAACCTTCTATATTTCGGACTGGGGTGATCCGACTTTGCATATTTTAACATTATCTGAATGCTTGTTTCAAGACAGATTTAATGGTAGCACATTTCAAATGGAAATATCAGTAAAAACTGCGCTACAGTGCACACAGTCCACAAATATTTGTTACCGAAATTGTAAATTAGAGCCGCTACGCCAAACTAACAAAAAACATTGTTCCCAAATCAATACGAGTTGTTAAAGTCAGATCCTTTTTCGATGAAAATGTCACACATATTTAATTTTCTTTGGTTTTTCTTTATGCCATTCACACATAGTGTAAAATGGTATTATCAGTTTGTCTGAAAGTTTGTAACGCATTAAAGTAGCCATCGTAGACCCCATAAAGTATATATATTCTTGATCAGCTCGGCGAGACGAATCGATCTAGCCATATCTGTCTGTCCGTCTGTATGTTGTTGCGCATTTTTTGTGGACTAATTTTTATGCTATCCAGTTGAAATTTTGCACGTATACTTCTTTTTATTCCAGCTTAATAGAGTATCACGATTGACCCGCCACGCTCACTTTTTGGGGTAGCCCCCATACAAACTCACTGTCCACTTTTGACTTTTTGTATGAAAAATATTTTTATTGTAGTCAATATCAACTTAATAATTGATATAGTAACTTAAAGTAGACGGATGCTTGACATATACATTAATGGGTGGGACCCGCCCATTATTTGGGCTAGCTCCCATACAAACCTACTGCCCACTTTTAATTTTTTGTAAGAAAACTTCTTTATTGAAGTCAGTATTAGGTTGAAATGCAATGTGGTGCCTTTTTATTGTCAGCCGCATAACATACATAGACTAACGGGCGTGCCCCGCCCACTATTTGTGGGTAGCTCCCATACAAACCTATGGTCCACTTTTGAGTTTTTGTATGAAAAACTTTTTTATGAAAGTCAATATTAGGTTGAAATGCGATATGGTGCCTTTTAAGAGACAGCCGCTTAACATACATCGACAATTGGGCATGTCCCGCCCACTTCTTTGGGTAGCCCCCATACAAACCCACCGTGCAATTTTGTGTTTTTTATGAAAAAATCCTTCATTTAGATCAATATTAGCTTGAAATTTGATTTTGTGGATTTTAATGGACAACCGCTTCATATGCATATACAAATGGGCGTGTCCCGCCCACTTTTTGAGATAATCCCATATAAACCAACAGTTCACTTTTATGCATTTGTATGGAAAACGTCAATATCAACTTGAAATTCACACAGAGTTTGAATAAAATTATCAGTTTGTCTGAAAGTTTGTAATTGAAAGTAAAGGAAGAGGCCTCGTAGACCCCATAAAGTATATAAATATACTTGATCAGCGCGACGAGACGAGTCATGTCCGTCTGTATGTTGTTGCACATTTTTTGGGGACTAACTCTGCCAGAAAATATAATATTCAGGAGTCACTTCGAAATATCTATGAATGTTCAGCAAAGCCAAACCATTCAGAAAATAATTTTAAAACCTTCGTAAATACGGTAAGTATCATCTGCAACTGAAACTGGCAGCGCAGATTTTAAGATGTACATAGGTAAATATATTTATAAAATTTTATAGCAAACATTTTTGTCCGCTCATTTGCTGAACTATTTGCATAAAAGCTTCTCCACATCCTCATTGCATAAGAAAACTCTTCAGTTGTCTCTAAAGACTTTAAAGACTTCGGCGGTGTTATTTATTCGTCCTCGATCGGTACATTTTGCTGGTACTCGTATTTTTTTTTTGAATTTTTGACATCAGTGTTCGATGTCTCAAAAATCTCGACAACAGCTCTTTTTATGTACTTGTGTTGTTAGCATAATTTTTGTTTGTTAATTTGTTTTGCTTGTAAATTAATTATTTTTATTTGGTATACTAGCTTACCCGTGCCTGTCATTCCCCATGCTCCCAATACCCTACTATCCATTCCGCTGCCCCTCTTGTCACGATACATATACTCTGCTGTCTAATGTTTCATCGATATACAAGAGTAGACAAAAATGCAAAGTTAATAACTATGAATAGCACAGTAGTCTTTCAAACTTCAAATTCAACTATACGCCAGTTCAAAACAAATTCCGACGTGAACTAACAGAGTACGATAGTACCATTAAAATACATTTCCAATCATTTACAACTTATGGCTTCAAAAGTTTTTCTATGATTTGTCTGTAATAAACTTTTGACGCCACAAATATTCGACAGCAACACCTGCAATCAGGACGTATTCTATGCTGCTACGAGATACGTTCATTCGCCTTGAGATATAATAAACATTTATTTTTACTTAAGCTTTCGAAGTTGCATACTTTTTTTTCTTTGATTATGTTTTGAGATTTGTTTAACAAGTTTTTAATGCATATTTGTTGTTGCATTGATTGCATTTGATGCATACATCTCGTTGTTGTTGTTGTTGTTGTTTAAACTAAAGTACTTAAGCGATTTTTATCGCAGGACTTTGTCAGTTCAAATTGTTTGCTGCTCTTACAAAATCCCAACAACAGCTACAACAAAAACTGTGAAGTATTTACGGCAGCAACTTTTGGTGCAAATTATACAAAGTGCAACAAGAAGGCGAAGAAGCAGCAAGGATCAACAGCAGCAGTAGCAGAAGCATCATCATCATAAATACTTCTTGTGGTTTGTTCGAATTGCTTGTCATGCACTCAAGTAGATTTTGTCCTTGCCGCTTTGCAGGCTTTGAACCGAGAAGACTGTGAGTAAAAGCTCAGCGTGTGGCAAATGAAGGCGTGGTGTTTCCCTACTATTTAGCTATCTCAATCACACACTGCTGTATCCTTTTTATTTCTGTAAACTGCACGCTGACACTTTGACATTGACTATGATGTATGATGGCATTGTCTGCAACTATATACACATATTGCAGTTATATACATACATGCATATGTATTGGTATGTATCTGTGTGTATTTGTTGCCATTAAATATCGATTTACCTAAAGCTGCTTCATCGAAACTTAAACTGCTTACTTAAATTGCTTGGCAGTTATTCGCCGTTGGCTGTTTTGCTGCAAATGCATCCTTCAGATGCAAAATAATGAATGGAAACTTTTAGTATGAAATCAGTTTATAGCTGCAATTATGCAGCACAGAGCTTAAATTTTCTGGTTAAAAAAATATTTACATTATTCGTACAACTTCTTTTATTTTTTAAGCTAAAGTCCTAGCAGCTTGCTGTAGGAAAAGGTTTGATTTCAAAGTTTTATGTTAGCTTAATTTAAACTAAATGGAAAAATGATGCAAAGAACTACATTAAAACGCAAATGATTCAAGTTGTAAGCGGATTAAATGAACTAAACTAAACAGAAAGAGGCAAGAAGGGCGAACGAACTGGAAAAAGTTTTTCCATAGCTAAAAACAAAAAGCCATCAAGAGATGACGCAAATGTTATAAAAAATTCGTACTAGATTCAAAAGAATTGTAGAAAACAGAAGTATTGGAATTAACTACTAAAAGTTATTCAAGACAGTCGGCATTATTAGATTTTGATTTTTATGCTCTTTACTTAGAGTTTGAATTGTATTTTAATTTAGTCACAATGTTTGCAACGCCTTAAAGTAAGCATCTGACAAGATGAGTCGATCCAGGCATATCCGTCAGTCTGTCAGTCTGTCAGTCTGTGAGCTTGTCGGAGTCTTTTTTCATCAATCTTTGAAATATTGGTTTGAAAGTTGGTATACAGTCTTTTAGAGCAATACATTTGTCAAAATGACTGATAAACTTTAGCTCCCATACACTTAAAGCTTAATAGCACTTATAATTCACAAATAGTTTTTTTAACCTCAGAATATATACTTGTATATACAAAATATGTACACGACTTCATAAAATTCATTTTATATTGAGAAATATTCGTGACATATTTTTTCTCAATGCAAAGAGTGAATAATAATAACTTTTCGTACCACAGAAAAGTGTTTAGCAGTTCTCTTCAGTAGCGCCGAGCGAAAATATGGATAAAGGACTAAAAAGTAAAAAAAAAATAAAAAATACTGGGACCTATTTTTACATGACGAGTTGTGACGCTTTAACCCAGTCCTGTGTATCATATGCATTTTTACATGTCCAATGATAAACACGTTCACCTTTCAAGTTAACTTTTTTCTTGTTATATCCTATGAGAATGTATGCCACATCAAAGAACATACAGTGTTCAGTAGGAGTCTGTGCGGTTTTTATCCAATATTGCTACCAATATAATATTTATGACTCAGAACAATGATGATGATGTTGGCTCGTTTATCTTGCTTTAAGTAGATCTCAATAAGGAAGCGGCTTGAAATTTGTTAACTTTTCATTAAATACACAATTTAGCGTCTTCAATTAGGTCCCTGATCAACTTTCTATGCTTCAGTGCAGAAAGACGATGTTGTATCTAAATTTAAATTAAGCTATCGAAAAAATATTTAATTTCAGCAAACAATTTGCAAATTAGATATGAAAAGCTTTACCAAAAAATGTATATGGAGAGGTGCTTACAAAAACGATTTCGATCAATAGTAAGCCTACATAGAGATCCTACGACCAATTGAACAATACTCGGGTGTAAAGAAAACGAAATTTGTTGCAAACAAAAAAAACATTAAAAAGATCTGTAAAAGATATTAGCAAATGTATCTTCTGATGTTACCCAAAGTATCGAGCAGCGTATTTTACCACGTGTTAACTAAAAACTACGATCATTGCTTGATAATCAAGCGAATGATCTTTTGTGCAGATGAAACTATATAAGATTCGAATATGTTTAAACTTTAGGTGTTGCAGAATAAATACGGATTTCAACACTAATTTAATTTGCACTTATCTAGCTTTATATTACAACTCATCGGTTCGTTTTGCAGAAGTACACTTTTATGCAGCAATTTATAAATTGCCATTCACTTGGGAATGGCCAAAAACGATTCTTTAGCAAACGGCGCAAGCGACGCCATTCACATATTTTTTATCGGCAAGAACGAAAGTGGAAGTCACTTGTTCAACATAGTTGGAGTCGATGAGGATAATATTTGGGAACATGTGTAACTAACAACAACAACACAATCCTGGGAATCAGGTCTATAATGACGCTTGCTAATTGATGCTACTTTCAGTTTATAAGATACTGATAATTTCTGTGCTGTTGTACGACGCAGAATCGTCGACTCTGACAGCATCGCATACAGCATCTTTTAGAGTGTGCGAGAGAAGGATGCTTCATACAATTTCTAACAAAATAGTTCTAAGTTTGTTGGGCCAACCCCTAGAAGTGGACGTGGCACACCACCATGTCAAATTTCGAATATATTTAACTTGAAAAGAAGAAAGATTTTTATGAAAAATGTCAAAATGTCCCCATCATAATAACATAATAACTAGTAAAATTTTTCATCCTAATGGAATTTTTTCTTTATTATTCCATGGATATTGGGAACGAAGCCTTATGTCTTTTATAACAGGATATTCAGAATCTTTTGTTGTGATTTTGATGCGGAGGACAAAGAACGTCCGGGCCAGCTCAAAAGGTTTGAATATAAAGAATTGGAAGCATTACTGGACGAAGATCCATGTCAAAACCTTCAAGAATTGTCAGGATTATTGGGAGTTGACTTGTCAACAGTTGGCAAACGTCTCAAAGCCATGGAAATGATTCAAAAGTAAGAAAATTGGGTGCCGTACAAATTGAAGCCAAGAGACGCCGAAAGTAGATTTTCACTTGCGAACAGGAATAGTTTTTTGCATCGTATTGTTACTGGTAATGAAAAGTGCATCCATTACGATAACCCAAAGCATCAACATCGACGGCCAAGCCGAATGTTCATGGTGCCAAGCTCATGCTCTGTATTTGGTGGGATCAGAAGGGTGTTGTGTACTATGAGCTGCTGCAACCTAACCAAACCATCACTGGTGAACGTTACCAACAACAATTGATGCAATTGAGCCAAACATTGAAGGAAAAACGGCCGGAATATGCCAAAAGACACGACAAGGTTGTTTTTCAACATGACAACGCTCGGAAAGTGGGGTAGGGGGAAGGAGTGGCAGGGGAAGGAATGACAGGGGAAAGATTGTTTGTTTTTATAATTAATGATATTAAAATAACTTGAAACGAACTGAAATAACATCTCCCTAATTTAACAATTTGTAACAAATTGAAAACCCCATCCCCCTTCTTATTTGCGTTACGTAATACTTAAACGGGCAGTTGCATCAGAAATGAAAACCGCAAATATCCAGTAACAAAAACTTATAAACTAAAAATCTTTCTTTATAATAGTATAGATTATCAAGAGAACGATTGATAGCAGCCTCCCTGAAATAATTTTAATTTAATGTTATGCCCTCATATGGCAACTAATATTCAAGTCAGAGGGCTAATTACTGCGCACTTCAATCAATGAACACGCTGTTGCATCGAAAGTGTGGAAGAACTTAACTTTATCACTTAATTATTTTAATTCAAACTCAAAAATATATAAGTTACATTTAATTGTAAAGCTCAATCATAACATGACTCTCATGTATTCGATACCTCACGCTCAATAAGCACCAAATAAAAACAGTTCTAGAACTCAGACAAACTCGTACATATATGCATGTCCTGCCCCTCGAGCACAACAACTCAACGCATATACCATATGTATCTATATGCAGTGTATGCATGTTTTCAAGGTTTTGTTTGCCAATGCAAAAACCAAACAGACACATAAAAGAAAAAATTGAGTAAAAATCAAATGGAAACAAGCATCGTCTGTAAATTGTTTACGGCGCACAATCAACCACAAAAATGCAGCAAGTATTGTTGGCAAAACGCACCCACATAGATACAAAACTACTATATGAAAACACATACACGTACTATCGTACATGAAATACTCGTACTTCTAGAACACTTTTTTTTTCAAGTATCGTTTCAGCGCTATGTATGAGTATTGCATCCAATAAGCACAAAAGCGCAGCAGTGTCCGCAGTGGCAGCATATGTTGCATTCCCTTGTTGCAATATGTTTTCTTTTTTTTTTCAATGTTCTTACATGTCCTTTTTTATACACTTCACATATAGTGTGCAGAGGGTATCATCACTTTGGCTGAAAGCTTGCAGAGTATCGAAAGAGTCAATGCAGAACAAATAAAGTATACACGAGTATCTACATTCTTCAACAGTTCGATGATTCGAATCAACACTTCATCCAGCCTCGTCTCCCATAGAAAGGTCACAATGTTCTTCAGATTAAGTGTTTAAACATTCCATCCAGTAGGCTGGTACTACCCCAGCTATTTAAACCACGTATTCGTTAAGGCTGGGCAGTTTTCCAAAATATGTTCCGGGGACTCCTCGACCTCTAAACAGAATTTGCATATACTGCCACTTTCAATACCAATTTTGTAAAGGTGTTTTTTGAGACTGCAATGTCCAGTTAAAAACTCTGATATCATGCCAAGACTATTTTCCGCAAACCAATAAAGGCTTTCGGCGCTTTTCTTGCTATATGGGGCCTATAGTTTCTTATCCTGTCTAATAACCTTCCAGTTTTCCCAGAATTCCTTCCTAGCTATATATTCTTCCTTTTCCAATAGTATTCTAAGTGTACCTGGTTCCAGACATCAAAATGGTTCCCGGCCAAAAAGCTGGACTGGACCTAGTATAACGTTAATGTATTCAGTTTTCTTTTATTGTTAAATTGTTCTAGATATTCCAACACTAATCTGGAATTGATTGAATATAAGTTTAGTGCTCTGAGCGCCTTCTGACAGAGAATATTGCAATATTTTCTATACCCTCTGCTTGCATTGAGGTGGACACATTTTTCTTTGGCATAAATCTCTGACTACTAATTTCGCTCAATGTTCGAAATATTTTCTGAGGGGTCCAAAGACCCCAGTACATGCTCCTTTATTCGTTAGGGAGAAGTCTGTATACCAATCCACGGTTTAATATTATAATTGAGGATTATGTTCCTCCATTTGTTCATCTCGCTGAAACATTTTTGTACTTATTTCAAGCATATTATGAATATTGTCATCAATAGAGTTTTAAGTTGATGCCATAGATTTAGCTACCTTACAAACTTATAGTCCAATAATAAGAATTATTAAAGAAAACTTCTATATTATACGAGCTTGTGCCTTCTATTTCAGTATGAATGTGTGTAAATATTCAAAAATGAAAGAATTTGCAGCACTACAGCACATAGCGTCTACGCTACAATGATCCAGAAAGGGTCTTCGTATAAGCAAATTACTTCTTTTGTTCCAGATCGAATGCATGTAGCATATGATCCCATAGTAACATATAATCCAAAAAGTAAATATTCTTTAGTAAATCTCTTATTAAGTAGAAATTAGCGAACTTCTGTATACTTTTGTTGATTTCAGACGGCTTGGTAACTTCTTTATGGTAAACTTCTTTACTATCCATGGTAAACTTCTTTACTATCCAAACTAGAGGATTTGATATGAATGATATTCAATCAATAGGTGGCATTGGTTCTGTTATCTGTAACGCACTAGTAGAGAGGGGAGTAGACCCTATTATAGTGAAATGGATACAGTCACTGCTAAGAACTAGAACAGCTGAGACAGGGGTGAATGGCACCAACGTCAGAATACAAACAGTCAAAGGTTGTCCACAGGAAGGAGTTCTCTCGCCCCTACAATGGAGCCTAGTTGTAGACGGCCTACTTAGTAGGCTAAGCGAGAATGGAATATGCTATCAGGGCTATGCGGATGACATAGTCATTATGGCAAGTGGAAAGTTTGAAGAAACACTCTGTGACATAATCAACAGAGGTCTCAAAGTTACACTGGACTGGTGCACGGAAGTAGGACTCAACACCAAAACAGTCATTGTATCATTTACTAGGAAGCACAAGCTGCCAAGACTAAAGGAAATCATACTCGGAGGGGTAGTTGTGAAAGTTAGCAAGGAGGTTAAATACTTAGTACTAAGTCTAGACAGTAAACTTCTATGGAAAACGCACGTAGAGGAAACTATACGAAAATGCACCAAGGCTATACTTGGGTGCAGAAAGTTGGCCGAAAAATCGTGGGGATGCAATCCAAAAACCATGCAGTGGCTGTAAACATGGTAGTAAAACCGATGCTACTATATGGAATAGTTGCATGGGGAGATAGGGCGAAACAAGTCACAGTCACGAGGGAATTAAACTCCCTACAAAGACTAGCATGCATATGCATCACTGGCGCAGTGCGCACATGCCCAACCACTGTGTTGGAAGCAATTCTAGATCTAACCCCACTGCATCTAGAAATTGAGTATAAAACTAAGGAAACACTCGTGAGACTGTTAGTTGAAGAAAACAAAGGTACCTCAATTTACTGTCAGAAAGGTCTCTCTACATGGACACAAGGAGCAACACTAATGTCCATGCCAAGAGACGGAATAACAAGGAGGAATTTCTTGAATCGGAACTTCACCATCAAATGGTCCGATAAGAAGTCTTCGATGGAAAAGTCATATGCGTTAAAACCACATACGATCAAGTGATATACGGTTGGATACCACTTGATCGACAGTAGGAGCTGGTCTAGGACTCGTAGGCCCCAGATTAAATCACTGGAAGTCCTTGGGCAAATATACCAGTATATTTCAAGCTGAACTGTGAGTTATAATTAGATGTGCACAGTATAATTTGAATAGAGGCTATAGCAACTGTGAGATTGCTATTCTATCAAATAGTCAGGTGGTGTTAAAAGCGTTAAGCTCAAACACCGTTAAGTCCAAACTAGTGCAGGAAGCACTTATATTATTGGGAACACTCGGCGAATACAACAAAGTTTACTTACTGTGGGTGCCAGGACACAACAATATAATAGGAAATGAGATAGCCGATAGGCTTACCAAGAAAGGAGCGGCAACGCCAATGGTAGGACCAGAGCCTTTTTGTGGCATTGGAAGACATACTACACTGGAACATATCCGCAATGAAACAAATAGAGCAAAGAAGCAGCACTGGACTAAGGCAAGCTAAAATATTTCTAGAAGGTTTCGACCAGCTGAGAACTTTGACAGGAATACTAAAAGGACACTGTCGACTGAGGAAACACCTGTGTGTGATGGGTGTATATAATTCCCCAGAATGCAGATTTTGTGTTCATAATAGAGTTGTCTTCATATAGTTGCAGAGTGTGAAGCAATAGTCAGAAGTAGACTTCGAATATTAGGCAGTTACTTTGTCACGGTGGAACAACTGAAGAAGTTAGATCCTAGGACAATACTAAGGTTTATGCAACAAGTTGGACTAGCGCAGGGCATCTAAGTAAGAAGGACAAAACAGTAGATCTCTCTAGGTCGCGGTTTTAAAAATCTCGTATAATAATAGTAATTGGTTCTGTTCCTGCTCATTCTTACTATAGACCCCAGACAGACCATTGGATTTATAAACGTTTCTCTGAATTATTGAAATTCATGTAACGGGTATTAATGCTTCGGTTCCACCGAACTTAAAGGTTTTTCCTGAATTCTAAAATGATTTCTTCCATTTTTGTTTTGTGCAACGCTGACCTTTGCTTTATGTTTGTTGACTTTTGTTGGCGGTTTTTTCTATCGAATGTATGTATATAAACATTTTCCATTGTATTTTTGTGTATTGTCTTCATTTTATTTTTATTTTTTCAACACAAATTTTTTTCATATTGAATAACTTGGCTGCATATGTTGCTGCCAACTAAGTCCTTGTTCAGCTACTGCTGCTTTATGATTTTAATTTCAATTGCAAACAAAAGATGAAATATTACCGGAGTGCAATGCAGACCGATGTGAAAACACAGTTTGTACAGCATATTAATGAAGAAGTGTGAGATAAAAAAAATGTAGAGTATTGTATAAAAGAGCATCTGCATGCATCTACATACAAGAGGTTTTAGAGTCTACCATTTTTTGCGGCTTTTGTAGTGAAGAGGTATCAGGAGATACTCGTATAAGTTTAAAAAAAAAAAATTCAAATATTACCGCACACCATAAGGCGCATAGCACATGCGGTTTAGTTAAAAATACAACAGCAAAAATAGAGCATAAAAATATTTTGGAATTCTATTTACTAAAACCATCAAACACATTCGGAAGATGAGTCAATTGAACCAAATAAAAATTTAAGTAAACAAGAAAATCAGAAGGAATATTTGGAAGAGAAAACTAAATTTACAAAGTTTAAACCAGTTCAGGAACCAAAGATCAGTGCTGTACGAGGGCAATTTGAAAAGTCAGTGACTTTTTGAATTTCACGCGTAGTACTCGTAACTGCAACATCTGCTCCTGTTAACTCCCATCTGTTAGTAGACTGTGGTCAAATTTTAAGCAAACTGCATCATTAAGTGTGTGTTTGACAGCCATTGAAAGCAGATAAGAAAGACAGACAGACGGAGTAGACGGAGAGACGTTATATGCCTTTCCTATTATCTACGACCACAATGAAATGTCGAGTGTTTGATCAATGACAAGAGTGGTGCGCCCTGATTCTAACCCAACATATCATGCATGCTGGGATTGAATGAAATTAAAGTGTTGCATTTCATACAAATTTTCCAAAGCTTCTTTACAAATTTCACAAAGCAACAATGTAAAAAATGTCGCCACTATTACAGTGACTTTCTACGAGTGTCACATTTTTTCCTCGTTCTACGCATTTACGTTATGTATTTTCTTGATTTGATTTATACAAGGTCTGTCGCAAAAGAAAGAGCACTTTTTAAAAATAGCTGTTTCTGGTAGCGCCACCTATTGGTAGGACCGATGCCCAAGATATACTGTCACTTTTAGCGCGATAGCTTCGCTTGTAGTGGTCCGATGTCATAAAATTTTTACAAGATGTCAGTGAAGGATGTACCTTTCGAACGCAGGTATTGGTACGCATGTATTGGAGGAGTCACCAGAAACAGCTATTTTTAAAAAAGTTCTGTTTCTTTTGCGACAGACCCTGTAAGTGTTGCACATTCAACTAAGGCCCGATTTCTCATCTTGTGTACCTATGAATGTGTATGAAATTGTGGGTTAGCTCAAATTCGTTCTCTCATATTGTACATAGATATAAGTATTGGTATAAAATTATAACATAGTTCATCTTGTGTATAAATTGTATCCTATGGTATAATATTTCAGTGTTGCCCTTTTGCAAGTCTGTTACAAGTGTTACACATATGGCAGCACCAACTAAGTTGGCGTCCAATGCCTGTTTTGCCAGTAAAATTATTCGCCACTAACTTCACGTCTGCTCCTTCTGCTTCCAGATTGCGGCGTCCTACTTTTTGTTCTCAAGAACGGTTTTATTCTCTTCAAAGTGCTCTACGAAAACTATCTTCTCCTTCAATGTAAGTATCCATTGGATTTAAGTTTGGGAATATGCTGGCTATTGTTGTGAAGAAATGAAGCTGGAAATGTTATCTTGTAAAAAACGTTAGATTTCTCTGGCTTTATGGGATGGTGCCGAGTCTTGTTGAAACATTCAATGTTTTCTAACGGATTAAATACGCGTGACCAAGGTAACAAATCATCGTTTAAAATATTTTCACGGGAGATTTGTTGATTTACCTATACGCCTTGTTCAATGAAAAAGAGCGTTCTGTGGCAGTTACTGCGGCTCAAACCATCACTGATGCAGGAGCTTGCTTTCGCTGATCTAAATTGTCTTTTGATATGCACTTTAACCACACATGATCGTTTTGATTGTTTACATATTGCTGAACCGTAAAAGTTTTTTCATCCGAAATGACCATATTTTTAAACTGGCCAAACACCGTGCAAGTGTTTCAATACCTTTGCTCTTGCTAGGCGGAATGCATTTTGTGCAGGTGTTAACTCTAGCAATTTTTGTATTTCGTAGGGCTTCAATCGCAGTTCATTTTTAAATATGTGCCCCATGCTACGAGCGGACACATTCAATTTTTTTTGCCAATTGAACTGCGCTTTATCGTGGGTTACGTTGAATTCTGGCCTTCACCTTTCTAAAAATGTCTGCCGATGTTGCTGTTTATGGATGTCTACCTCCATAGCGTTTTTTTTTATGCTACCAGTATCATTGCAACGTGTAATGGTACACAATTATTTTATTCACACTTAAAAGATGTAGCTCATTAACAAATACAAAGCAATCATTTCCATTTCAATACCGTTTTTTTAACTGCGACGTAAAACGATATGCTTCCGTAAGCTTGTAAACAACATAACAGACTGGCGCTTGACAAATCAAGAGCGCGCTGTCATTAACCGTTTGATTGCTACAGCAGCGTGAAGCTGGTAATACTTCGTGCACCGACCATTGTATATGTGCGCGCCAAATCTCCATCTGGCATCCATAAGAATATATGACATTAGTTGGGATTGCTTTATGTAGCTGCACAACTAATAAATCTTTCGCGTACAAATTTGATGAGTAGATCAGTACTGGTGGTTAACGACGAAGAACTAGTATACTTAAAACGCACTAACTAGGAGCTCTGGAGCGCTCGCTCTCAACACGCTACCTTTTTACTGTACCATAATTATGAGTGTAAGGGAGTAACGATAATACAGTCCACAAGCTCTGCAATGAAACGGTTATCGATTTATTGTAAGCTATCCACTACAGTTTTTACCTCGCTTATATCTTTACTAATATTATAAAGCTGAAGAGTTTATTTGTTTGTTTGTTTGCTTGCTTGAACGCGCTAATCTCAGGAACTACAGGTCCGATTTGAAAAATTCTTTCAGTGTTAGAGAGCCCATTTATCGAGGAAGGCTATATATCATCACGCTTATACCAATAGGAGCGGAGTACAAATATATTTCACATAAGCGCTAGCAAGCGAACTGGAAGTTGTTCAACTCACCGCTAGATGTCGCACCAGCTGGTCATGAGCTAAAGAGGTCAATGATCATGAGTTGGTGTTTTTAAAATTGTGTTACTACTTTATTATATTTAAAATTTATCTTCTATATATATACAAATGGAAGTATGTGTGTATGTTCCCTATAGACTCCGAAACCGCTCAACCGATTTTGATCAAATTTTGTGGCAATATTCAAAATAGTCCCGTGGGTGATTCTGTAGAGATTCGTGGCGATTGGATAAACAGAACATTTTTTTTAGATTTTTCTAATATTAATAGAATTGGAGGTAGAGTAAAGGAGCATGTGGAAGGTGGAAGGAGTGTCAGGGCGTAGGAGTGGCAAGAGGAAGGAGTGACAGGGGAAATAGGAGGGCCGCGTACAGAGTAGCGGGGACCATCTAGTGATAAAACATAGGGGCAAACATAAGCTATATTTTTCACACACATAATTCAAAATGTTTTGGAATAGATTAAAATTTTATATTGCATTTCATTTAGTGTACTGTCATTGCTACTAAGATCTGTTGAGATAGCTGGCACCGTCTAAATCGCGGTTTACTTAAAATATTATTAGTTTTAAAGTCTATTTTAAGTAAACTTAGACAAAAGAATATTTGTTTAAATAAGCCCTAAAAACATAGCTAATAAAATGTTTAAAAAAAATACAATAGTCAGCATAAAAAGCGTTTGAGTAAGCTAATTTCGTTCAATGCTGCAAATACTAAAACATTATAATTCCAAAAACAAAAACAAAATCCTTGAATGCTCCTTTATTAATAACACTCATACGCACGAGTGCTCAATAGGCCTGCCAAACTGGGCAATTTTTGGCAATAATTCAAAAACCAAATTCAAAAAAAAAAAACAAAAAAGTAAGAAACAAACCAAAACATATAAACACATCGATAGCTTATTTCAACTCATAGTTAAGAAGGGAACACACCAATAAAGGACAGTTGTCTGTGCAGAGAAAATGGTTTCGGAACCACAAAAATTTCAACGCATGAAATTATTGCTCTCTGGAGTAAAGTTAGTAAAAGGCACGCATAAAAAAACTACTTATTGAGCAGTTTCCTTTTTTTTTTGTATTTATTTTCCACAACCACTTGAAATTAAGATGCCGTTGAAAGCAATAAAGGACCCAAGATGGATGTTATGCTTAATATGCGCGAGGAGCGTAGAGTGTATGAATGGCTTGAATATATTTTGAAAAGTGGCAAATTTTTAAGCGTGAACGCATTAGGGTTTGTAAATAAGTTCCGTATGCGAACTTTGATGCATTAACTCAGCACTAAACTTAATCCTTGCCGTGCCGTTGAAGTATCTGTAGATGTGTGCGACTTTTTGGGGGTTAATGGCATTCAATGCTATTTTGCTGCTCATTTTTTATGCTACACATGTATTTTTTGCTATTTTCACTTTTGAAAAGCGTTCAGAATTTACATATCATGCAAGTGATTGAGCGAAAATAAAAGTGAATTTGATAAACTTTTGCTATACTTGTTGGCATTGAAGTTTTCACTTTTAGTGTTTGGTTCGAAGCGAAAATCGAATGAAGGAGAACTGCCTTGGCAGAAAAAACAGCAAAAGTTACTTAAGTGCACATATTGCCAAATGGCAAAGACGCATTGAGTCAAGCATAAGAAACTTAATACGTAAGATATAGTACATAAAGGGTTTTTCAATAGGAACATAACAATTTTGTATCTTAATACTAAAGCACCCTTAAAGTTTTTCATTGATCTGTCAACGTCAAAACGTCAGTCAAGATTTACGTGGTAAACAACGTTTGGAAATTAATTTGGAAATTTTTTCACGGTGTCCTTTACATTTATATACCGCATATATAACGATATAGTCGTATGCACTGGCCAATATATACCTGCATGTACCTACACCTAAGCCTTCATCGGAAATATGGAAATTAGCTACAGTTAGTTTTTTTTTTTTTTTTTTGGTTCGGGAATAGTACCAATCGGGTGTATCCGTCAGTGCTTATGTTAAAAAATGCGCCAAATCTGTCAATCTCACACCGTTCAAAGGAATTGTAAATCTCTAAAGCCACATTGTGCTGAAGATCTTGGCCTACACCCCTACAAGATCGAACCAAGCAATGAACTAAAGCCTGTTTACCATTTGAAGCGCCAACACTTTTTCGATTGGTCTCTGCAAAAGTTTGAAGAAAATCCTGAATTTCATAAAAAAAAATGACTTAATGACTTTGCAAATGATCCTAATGGTGAATGGAGTTGGCTATCGTGCCATGTTATAAAGCGGTTTTTTGGCCAGAATTTGGTGAACTTAATATCAGTGATAAGTGTTTCCAACAAGATGGTGTCACATGTCACACAGCTGGCCAAACATTTCATCTATTGAAGGGAAAGTTCAGCAACCGTGTAATTTCAAGAAATGGTCAGTTCGAATGGCGACCACGTTCATGCAATTTAACGCCATAGGATTTCTTTTTATGGGGTTACGTTAAGTCGTTGGTTTATGTTAACAACCCAACTACATTAGAAGAGCTTAGGAACAAAATCGAACACAAGATTACCAACCAGTTTCAGCTAATATGTATGGAAAAATAATGAAAAATTGGCTTCAAAGAATCTAGCGCTGCAAACCAAGATCGATTTCTATACTTAAATGTAAAATGTATACTGTACCTGGTATAAATTTCCGCTCAATATCTTAATTATTCTGTGTTTTATTTAAAGGCAAAATTGTTTTATGCTTATTGAGAAACCCTTTATATTGTAAGTTTTTACTTTGAATTTCAAACAGACTTTCAGTAGCAGTAGATACTAGTGAAAGTTCTTACTTGAACTGTTACACAATAAAAACCATTTAGATACAATTTAAACTAAATACAGCACCATGTTTTCAGACATACTCGTACAACAAATTCATTGTTAAACGAAGCAAATTAATCAGACTATCTTACACTTCATTCATTCGAATCAACTTCAGCTGCATCTACTTAATAAATTTTCTATAAATTTTATGTAAATGCGAACGATAATCAACTGATTGGAGTTTGCTATTTTGTAAATTTCTTGCAAATATTTGTATGAGAAGTATATATCCTATACGAACACATGTATACGTATATACATATACATATACTAGATACCTTAATATAACCTAAGTTACTATGATTGATGTGCACTGACGCATGATGCGGCAAATTATGTTCCATTTAAATGTAAGCAATATAGTTTGAAGTATAAGAGTAGATTTTGTAGATATATATATCATATACATATATATATATATATATATATATATATATATATATATATATATATTATATATATATATATATATAGAACAGGCAGGGAGTTATACGAAATACACGAGTATGTGTATAGAGTAAACGATTTTCACTCATAAAATAGTAAAATTTGACTGCCATATAAAATGTTATCATAAAATTACGCTTGATTAAACACGAATTGTAGCAAATAGCTAATATTAATTAAATTTGGCTTTATTGGAAGCAGCGAGACACCGAGGCGACAATTTATCTATACAAGTATATGAAGAAAATAACCAAAGTTGGCTTGAAAAAAAAAAGAGAAAATGATAACTTCAGTGGAACCGATGCTCTACACACTTGGCCTTTTTGTAAAAGTGTATATTTCGTCTGTGCAAATGTGTGTAAGACATGGTGAACCCCATAAAACAAAAACATGTAAAGTGGAGTCGATAAAGACATATCCCACCAACCAACTGTACGACCGTTTGAATAAACGTGAAGATCTCGGACACTATATGAGATAGAGGCTTCAATTTTGGATATTTAGTTTCCCTTTTCCGTTCCTCTATTCCCTTTTCAGAAAAAGCAATTAAAATGTATGTACCAACACTAAAACTAAGGTTGAGTTTTTATATTAAATTATAGTAATTTTTCTTGTTAATTAAGCTAGAAACTTCAAATTTTATGTCTCTTTCATCCAATGTATTAAACTCTCCCACATAAGACCAGATGTGGCTACCATAAAAATCTATGGTTCATACGAGTATAAAGACCATTAGACAAGCTACAGCATACTCCGAAGTCCAAGTATTTCAAAGACTTCAGACTTCCTTTTAAATTTTGCTTAAAATAAATAATTTTTAATACAATACAATTTTTTCATTTATGTTGTACATGGAGCAGTGGAGCGCTTCGTACCACACCGACGAATGCACTAGGCGTACTACACCATTTGATTCCACTTGATCTCATTGGGTGAGAGAGGGCAATAGTTGTAGCCCTTAGACTGAGGGAATCTTCAGTTTGGCATGGTAGCTCCTTCGGACACTCGAGGATATTACAATTATAAAATAATATACCATCAAATACGGATTACTGCAGACCAAACATTAACTTCGTTAAAAAGTATGAGGTCTATTTTCATCGGATCTGGGGCTTAGAAATTCCTTTAGATTGACCGATCATTGCAGCGTTTATCAGTTTGAGATGCTAGCTATTCGGGAAGCAACGCACTTCCTAAGGTCATACTCACATACACAAGAGCATGTGTTTATCTTCTCGGACAGTCAGGCTGCCCTGAAAGCGCTGAACTCTTTCAGCTCCAATACTAAAACCACAACGGAGTGCACTTTGTTATACATCTAAACTGGGTGCCTGGTTGCCAAAATATAGAGGGAAATTGTGAAGCGGACAAACTAGCCAGAGAGGGTACTACGCTTCCAGGGAAGGCCACAGTAGGTATACCCATGGCTACATGTAAACTACAGACTAGATGGTGCAACCTTGGCACGTGTAGAATCTCCTGACTCACCTGGCCAAAATATAATCTCAAAAGAATAACACCACTTCAACACAAGAGAGATAGATAGCTTTTATTGTAGGAGCCTTCACAGACCACTGCATAATAGGGAGACATGCTACAAGGCTAGGGGTAAACCTAGTACCCTAGTAGTACCCGGCCCATAGTAGGAAGAGACTGACGTTGTTAGGGAGCCCCTTTCTGAATAACTTAACTGAGATCTCGGATAAAGAGATTAAATATATCTCGACGTTCTTCATACTGTCAAAGCGGTTCTCAGAGTAGCTGCGGTGGACATAGGAAATACATATGGTATCACAAGGGGTCTATGCTGGCCTAAGTGACAATGTGGGATTCAAACATGGTGGCCATCCTAACCTAACCTAACCTAACCTAACCTAACCTAACTTAACCTAGTACGTGGTGTGTTAATAATTTCGTTCCATATGAAATAAATAGACAAAATTGGAACTTAAATGAAAAATTAAACATATTTCTTTTCAATATCTATAGTTCTCATTCTCAATAAACTGAAGAAGCCGATTTCTGACGTTTATCATGAGCCTTACCAGCATAGCAGCGGATATGTAGGCAATTCACGCCCTGTGTTGGAGTTCAAATCTTATAAGATCCTTCGGCGGTTGACATAAACGCGGGTTTTAAAAAACCCTTGCAACAAAAAAATAGCACAGTATTACTGCAAATCGCCCATTATTGTGATGACGTGCTTCCCTCAAAACACCCATTGATGCTCTTGAACTATGAGCCACTGCTCCGTTGTGTTGGTACCCACTGTCTCCTAATTCTAATTCACCACTTCGAGGAAAAAAATTCCTCCCACATGTTCACATACCGGTTTCAATTCATTCTCACTGTGATCTCATTTTCTTCAAAGAACCACGATCCAACAATTGCAATTGAGGAAATTGCACACGACACGACTTTGGATGAATGTAGAAACCTTTCATGCAATTCTCGAGGAATTGTGTCAGTCCATATCCAGTTTGTGAACGCATACATTCAAGAGAAAATGCAAAACCAAATTCATCATATTTCTGTAACTATTGGACGGAGGTGGAAGAGATCTGTTACATATGTAAAGGCCACCTGGAAAAAATGGGCGGTGCCCATATAAGAGAAAAACAAATGGCACAGCATCGCAATTGGGCGCAATATGAAATTGATCCTTTGTTAGTTAGTCAAGGGTACAAGGAGTAAAAAGTTTCATATAATATACGACGTTGACATGCCCCTCAGATAAGAGAAGAAGATTAAAACTCATGCATTATTTGATGTAAATGAATTAGATTTGGCACATATGTAAAGGGCATCGCGAGAAAACGGTGTCACGTCTCTACACAAGAGAAAAACAAAACGGGGGTAGTGTTGTGTTGTGTGGCAGCGCACAATGGGAATTCTAGTAAAACATAAATGTGGGTGATGAGTTACAACAGGAGCTACTCAAAAAAGTTGCGGGTCACGGCTCTTAATGTATACGTATGAATCGAGCATCCATAAGAAGACACTACATCGAATGTCATGCTGATGTTGACTAAATTAAAGAAGTTTTCATAGAAAAATACAAAAGTGGACGGTGGTTTTGTAGGAGATCTACTTCCCAAATGAAAGAACGCGCCTTTTAGTTTATTTATGTATATGCAGCGCCCATCAATAAGAAACAATATTCGATTTTTATCTAAATATTGACTTAAATAAAGCAGTTTTTCATACAAAACTAGAAAAGTGGGCGGCGGTTTATATGGAGCCATGAGCAGCGACTACATCGAATTTAAAGCTTATATTGACTAAAATAAAGCATGTCAATATGGCTAAAAATATATCTAGGTACCGTGTTACAGCTGAATATCTGAAGTGTTTCGAAATTCGCCAAAATGATAGGTCTATGACATTAAGTAAATTTGTCCTGTTGCAGCTGGAATATGCTTATTTCAAAATCCATCTTTTCATCTCAAATAGTCGAAAAGGTATGAGTAAAATTGTTCTACACATTTTGGTAACCTCCTCTCCCAAAGGCAGACACCACAAGCTGGTCTTGTTGTACGAGCATCATAATTTAATTTAAGCAACATTCTGATACATATTTGCTACGCATTTGCGGCCAATTTTTTTCAGTTTTTACTCAATTAAGAAATCAATAACCAGTTTCTGCAACTTAATCTTCTATCGCTACGATATATTAAGCTGCTTACCACCAAGATTTCCAGAAAAGTTTAAATAGTAAAGCATTTTAACTTCATTACAATAGTAGAAATGATATAAAAAGCTGCCAACACGTATAACTATTACCATTATTTTTGCAGTATAAAAAACAGAAACAAAAATCATAAAATCAGCACATAAAATTACACTTTATTAACCCATTATCCTGTAAGTTTATCTTGAATAGGCAAAATCAAATCTTTTGTTCGGCACCGTTCAGTACTGCAAAGGACAGAAACACAATAAAATTTTATTTATAATGGCAAATAATAAAGTGCCTCAGCCTTAGCCGTAACCTTAGCGTTAGATGCATGTCGATTCAAAGGCCATTTGAACCATGGTCAAGTTTAATACGTTCACAATGCCCGAACGTGGAATAAAAAATATATATTTTTGGCTTTTAATAGCGCCTTTGTTTATTTATTTGCCTAAGCCGGCAGAAAGTTCAGAATTCAGCTACAGTTTGGCTTGAGGTTGGTTCAAAAACTTTGCACTTGCGGTCAATGCCAAAACGCCTCAAGTGGCTGAGGCTGAGCAAGGAAATAAAATAAATTTGCAATAAAAACCCCTGCACACAATATACAAGTTTATTATTTCTCTAAAGTATTTGCAAAAAATTTATTTATTTATTTGTTTACAGGTTTTTAAGTTGTACTTCATATTTAGTTCGGATTCTTTTTTTTATAGTATATTAATTTTGCGGCAAAGTTTGCAATAGCAAGAAGGAGACGTTGGAGATGTTTTAAAGTTTCGTAGATACATTCTTGTACGGTGCAATCTTCTTATATATAGAACATGGCTTCACAAGTGGGCGTGGCAAGCTTACAATACTATAAATCCTCACTGCTATGGAAAAGTGTTAAATTAAGTTTATTAACTTGAAATATTGTACACTGTTATGAATAAGCTGCAATTTTTAATGCTTTTAACACTTCCACGTATAACTTGTCCAGACCAGATTGATACAGCAATTGATGGAATTTACGGATAATTTAATGGATGATGTCGTTTAAATTTATTTATGTCGTCGAGTATTCAAATCTAGCAGCTTGACATAGTATTGTTTCGATTGGGTTCATCCGGAGGTAGCGCTTCACTTCGAAAAAATTGCGCAATTTTCGGTGTCTGTGATGGTGGAACTTTAGCCAATATTTTAGCTTGGAATTTTCCGGCTGTTGCGACGGTACTCTGCCTACCCACAATCAACATTTTTAATTACTCCACTTCATAGCAACTCCCGCATAATGGATTTAGACAAGCAGCTAAGTTTTAAAAAAAGATACAGCCAATACTGCGTAAGAGTGGAAAATTGCTTTGCGTTCCTGTAGGGAAAGAATTGTAGTCTGAAAGAGTTACGAATTCGATTGAAGAATGAGAACAGTCAATCAGTTATATGCGATTAGGTACTTGTACGCTGCATACTTCACAATATTGTTTTACAATATCACGATTTACAAGATGCTGATTTACACCAACAATTTGAAACAAACTATTCAACTCGAATCCAGTATTTGTAACGCTTCGACATCTGAAAGCAAGACAGAATTTCTTTACAACCTAATGTTCTAATAAAATTTCATGTATTGGTCTTTGTTTTTAAATTTTTCATTTTATTATTTTATTTTTTTTTTTTTGCTATTTATACTTTGCTTCTAACTCTAATGTAGCAATTCGCTCCTTCTGCTCTAACTAGTTTACTTTTACTTTAAATCGTTTTCAATTTCAATTGAACCTTCGATATGCACCATTCATTTTTCTCTGCTCCAATTAAAGCTTGCGTTCTTCAACTTATTTTGCCCACAAAAACTTATCTTACTGATACTGATACCGATACTGATTTCTAATAGTTTCCATTGACATCAAGGGAAGTGCTCCGGTACCTTCTCTAAGTTATTTCTACAAAGAATACGTCGGATGAATCCTCATTTTCGGATCATCATTCGGAGCATATTTGCATATTTCATCTTCGCAATGCGATATGTCTAAAGTGGACAAGCGACTGTCATCGAAACAGTCAGTCTCCCGCACAAGAGCTTCCAATAATTTATCTGCAAATGTGAAATGCAAAAGTATTAAAAAAAAATTGAAATAAAAATAAATAAAATTTCTTTTATTAAAGCAAACTTTTTTTTGTACTTACTTTTGCTTGTGAATGTGAATATAAAATATACTAAAATACCCAAAAAATTTAGCGTTGTCACTTGTCATTTTTAGGGCACTTTTACAACACTGCGTTTTTTTAAGACTACTCTCTTTTTTGGGGAACAATTTTTGTGCTATCCAGTTTAATATAGTATCTAGATTGATTCCCCTCGCCCATTTTTTGGGGTAGCCCCCATACAAACCCACTGCCCACTTTTGAGTTTTTGTAAGAAAAACTTTTTTATTGTAGTCGATATCAACTTAATAATTGATATAGTAACTTAAAGTAGACGGATGCTTGACATATACATTAATGGGTGGGACCCGCCCATTATTTGGGCTAGCTCCCATACAAACCTACTGCCCACTTTTAATTTTTTGTAAGAAAACTTCTTTATTGAAGTCAGTATTAGGTTGAAATGCAATGTGGTGCCTTTTTATTGCCAGCCGCATAACATACATAGACAAACGATCGTGGCCCGCCCACTATTTGGGGTAGTTCCCATACAAACCTATGGTCCACTTTTGACTTTTTGTAAGAACAACTTTTTTATGAAAGTCAATATTAGGTTGAAATGCGATATGGTGCCTTTTAAGAGACAGCCGCTTAACATAAATAGACAATTTTTGGGGTAGCCCTCATACAAGCCCACCGTGCAATTTTGTGTTTTTTATGAAAAAATCCTTCATTTAGATCAATATTAGCTTGAAATTTTATTTAGTGGATTTTAGACAACATATACAAATGGGCGTGTCCCGCCCACTTTTTGAAGTAATCCCATTCAAACCAACAGTTCACTTTTATGCATTTGTATGGAAAACGTCAATATCAACTTGAAATTCGTTATGGCTGCATCTTACACATCTACTATTTAAACCCCAACTTTTATGTATTACAATACTATTTAAAGTTTCGTGTGAATGGTATTAGAGCTTCCGTTCAACCGAAGTTAACGTTTTTTCTTGTTTTTTTTTTTAAATCAGAGATAATTGATTTTTTTTTATAAATCGAACATCCCAGTTGTTGCACACGAAGAGATAACCACGTCTATCATTACGTCGGAACAGGACCAATCATGTACTTTTCTGCTTTTGACGCTTATCAAACAATTAGTCAGTTAGTTAGTTAGTTAGTCAATTAGTGTGCATTGATTTTGCATATTAATATTCAGTGGGCATGGTGGGCGTGGCATTCACTAAATTAAATGTAAGATATCTATATATGTTCAAAGAGTATCTAAATGTCCAAGCTTATAGTTTCTAGTTCCTGTAATCTGTTGTCTCAACCATCCAGACGGATGGACTGACAGAAGTCCAAAAAGACAGATGGACATGTCTAAATTCACAAACTCTCACTTTCCAATGCTGATCGAGAATGTATATATGTACTTTATTTGGTTTTCCACGACTTCCTTTGCCAGTTACCTGCACATGTACATTTGCACAAACAGGCTATAAAAATATGGCGTCGATTTCCGTGTTATCTAAATTATTAAAAATCAATCAATTGTGAAAAGTAACTGACAACATTGATTATTAACAACTTTTAAATGTCCAGAAGCATGTTACCAGATAACAAAAGCACTTGTACTATCAATATATTTCACTACTTCATCAAATGCAATGCAAAATTTCATAACTTGCTCAACACAATTGCTTTGCCTCAAACAACTTCATTACAGCAAACTGTCTAACTTTTTTGCGTTCTTTACGAAAAAAAAAGGAAGGAAAGAAAAAACCAAAATTTGTATCTACGCGCAAAAAAAAACTTTACGGCTCATCAATATTGTCTGGCAAGGCAGCTCAGGACATCCAGCCCCAATAAAGGGCTTCATCATCATAATCACGCGTGCAGCTGCTGCCATTCATTATATCGATTGACTACAGAGACCCATCAGCCATGGAAATATGCTTAGTAGCAGCAGGCGCAGCGAAATGCTTGCGTAAATTATTATTGCCGAAAGTTTGTCCTTGGCAAATGTGTTTTTTAACGCTTCAGCTAAATACTTAATTTGCAGTTCATATTTTCAGAAAGTTCAATACGCTTGACAACAACAAATTAGCTTAATTTTGTATCTCAAACATTTTCCCGTTTGCATATTGAGAAAATTAAGTGCAGACATTACTCATACGTCACGTGGTGCACAAAAATTCAAATATGTATTTTTTAACTGATTTATTGAGTTGCATAATTTGTTATACATAATTGCAAAAATAATATTGACTGCCTAGCATAGGCATTAAAAAATACTACTGAATCAATGATTGCAACTTGCAGAAATAGGTCAGCAATATCGACAACTTTAATTGGCCTAATTATGCGCTACATACGAAAATTTGTGACATATTTCTGTCGAATACTTGAACAATTTGTAATTAAGCTATTTAAAATGCGCTGCAGTAAAAAAAGATTTGCTATGCAGCGTAAAATTTAAATCAAATAAAACAGAAAATCTTTAACTTCGTTCTTTAAAATGTTTTACATGAAATTTAAAATACCCTCCCGGTCAATCAAATAGACTCAATGTTTTTTCTATGTGGGGTTTATGTTTATTTTTAATGTTTATTTATTAACTTTATTGAATAAGTAAATGAATTATTAGCGATTATTAATTAATGGAGTAACAAGATTTAAATAGTTGTCAATTATCTGCGTCGTAACACCTTCGTCGTTTAAAGGTTCAAACCTCACTCTGCTGCCGTCGTCTGAACACTGCACTGCTCATTATAGCATTGTGCTGCTGTTGTCATCAGTTTTGTAGTTTATTTATTTATTTATTTACCACTGTGGGCGGTAGTCCGCGCAAGTGACGAAAACCCACCTCATTGTGGCTGCTGCACGAGCACTATATTATACGCGCAATATCGAAGTTTTTAGTGGAAAGTCCGATCGAAACGTGTTACATACCACGAAAAAGGTCTTGAAACATACTTTCAGCAAGTGTTAAAACATATAATATCGGATCACCCCAGTCCGAAATATAGGGTGTTGAAAAATACCCTCCCCTTAACGGTAGTTTATGTGTTTGAATCCTTTAGAAAACCAATATTTTATTGATACAGGATTTTAGTACACAAAAAATTAAGAAACTTTTGTTCTAGAACTAATTTCAAAATGGCGGATTTTGGCGGGAAAAGCTCAGAAAAAGCTTCAATTTTAATTGGTTACTATGGTCAAACGGCTGAATATTTTTCAACGTGTAATAGCTCGCTGGAGAGGTCTTTTGAATACCTTGCAAGTAATGCTAGCATGGTGCTGTGCAATATATATTTAAAAAAATATGGATCAAAATAAATTTTGAAAAGTACATTTTGCGATTTTGCCGAAAAACGAAACCAAATTTTCATGCTCACATTTGGAAGTGATAAAACTTCGCGAGACTGCGCAAATTTTGATATATTACACTTTTCTGTATTTTTATATATTTATATTAAGCGATTGTCCACTTAAATTCACCAAATCAAATTTCAAGCTAATATTGGTTTAAATAAACAATTTTTTCATAAAAAACACAAAAAAGGTTTTGTATGGGGGTTGCCCCAACAAGTGGTCGGGCCACGCTCATTAGTCTGTATATGTTAAGCCGCTGTCTATAAAATGACACCATTTCGCATTTCAACCCAATATTGACTTTAATAAAGAAGTTTTCATACAAAACGTCAAAAGTGGGCAGTAGGTTTGTATGGGGGCTACCCTAAAAAGTGGGCGGGCCACAACCTTTAGTCTATTTATGTAAAGCGGCTGACCATAAAAAGGCAGCACATTGCATTTCAACCTAATATTGACATTAATAAAGAAGTTTTCATGAAAAAAGTAAAAATGGGCAGTAGGTTTGTATGGGGGCTACCCATTAATGTAAATGTCAACCATCCGACCAATAGAAGTTACCATATCAATTATTAAGTTGATATTGACTACTACGAACAGACAGACAGACAGACGGACATGGCTATATCGATTCGATTCGTCGAGCTGATCAAGAATATATACACTTTATGGGGTCTACGATGGCTCCGTTACAAACTTTCAGACAAACTGTTAACACCATTTCACACTATGTGAGAATGGTATAAAAAGACCTCTTGACGAGGTAAAAATCAAGTGACGAAAGCATACTTGGAACACACAATACTTCTGATATAAATTTTGTGACGATATATTTATATTTTGCATTTCTATGGTTGGAATCGATTGTAATATGTAATTGAAAATTATAAAATCTTTTATATGTAGAACCTAATACGCGAAACGGATCGTTGCATACATAATTAGCTGTACACGTGTATACTAGGTGGAACAATGAGAAGTTTCTAGTAATTCTTGAAGGATTAGAGAAATTTTATTGCTCCAATAAATAGGGTGAATAAATACCAACGGAGATAAGCTTCTTGATGAATAAAGCACCAAGTATATTTCTACGTTTTTCTAGTGTAGGCTGATTGATTACGTTTAATCGATGTGTAGAAAGCGTTAAATTTATACTAGGATTCCATCCCAAATTACGCAAAGCAAAAAGAAGAAACTGCTTTTGAACAGATTCTAACTGTACCTTATAAACTGAGGATTCCAAATACAACAAGCATATTCAAGTATTGGGCGGACCAATGCAGTAAATAAAAGTTTCGTAACGTATGGATCATTAAATTCCTTCGACCATCGTTTGATAAAGTCAAGCACACCCATTGCCTTATTACAAATAATATGAATGTGAGTACAGAACCAAAGTTTTGGGTCAAAAAGAACACCAAGGTCATTAATTGAAAATAAACGTACCAGCGCAGAGCTTTCGATAAGGAATGCAGATAAAATGGGTATTCTACGACAAAAAGTCATTACCTTGAATTTATCACAATTTAGCACTAGGCCATTACGACGACACCAATTATGAAGCACATTTAAATCAGATTGTATCAAATCATGGCCCTCAGCACCATTGTAACTCAAACATAACTTAATATCATCTGGTACACCTGAAAGGACATCAATTCTGTGAGATAAGGTGATATCAAATACTACACATTGTGAACTGGAATTGGGGCATTATCATGTTGAACTGTTCCAAGGTAAGGATCCAAAAATTGTAGAAAACTGTGGAAATGCTTTTTGGAACAGCTGCCTCCAGCATGTGGCATTCGTCTTAGATCGAACGAATTGGAGTTCGCAAACACCATAGTAGGAGATAGAAACCGACAGCATGATGCGCCGCTCACGACTATGGTAACGGGTCAAATAGTGTTCATTCTTTCTTATGTCATGGAAATAATAATAAAAACCATCTGGTCCATCCAAATTAAAGCGTTTTGCATCAGAATAAATTGTTTAATACCACTTCCGATTCCATCGGACCTCAAACAAAAAGAGAGCGAGCATGCTTACGAACGACGGTAAGCACGGGTTTTTCTTTAATTTCAATCTCTAGATTCAAATTTAATCGAATTTTGGCTGCAGAGCATATTCAGTTTGAGGCTTCTCGGAGAATTATTCGCTCTTCATAACGCGTAAGTGCTTTAATAGTCGGCCTTCGCATATTTTTTCCAAAATTTTATGGATTTTTTTATAAAATGACAGACAACAGTCTGACTTCTAGAGTTTTGCCTGGTTGCAAGATTTGCCTGTTTGTAAGATTGTTGTCTCGATAGGCCAATATTTTCCTCCGATTTATCGATCAGCAAGCAAATTAGAAATATAGCTTTCTTTCAAAATACGAAAATAGGGATAGGGATGTTAATTTTGCTGTTTTTTTTATTTTTCAGATACTAAAGACAAATCATCATGGCAAGTTCCAACTTTAATTTAACTAATGGGCAACGATCCGCGAATTGCGACGATTTTATGGATTACATGGTCGTCCTATGTACCACGACCCATTTTGAGTTTACACAATCGAAAATTGAGAGACGTAACTATATTCAGCTTTTAACTCTCATAGCTAATCGTCAACTAACATTTATGTTTTACAATGCGATTTAAAATTTCGTGTAAATTATATTAAAGCTGAAATCGGTGTTCGCTTTCAACTATTCCAGAGCCCAATCAGCGAACATACAGCAAATTCTATGGTCGTTTCACTTAGCTGATGGGTTAGTTCGGTTTTGTACAGATGTATACCCAAGTCCCGTTGAAACATTCGCCAAGCTGTTGTCTGCGAAAGGCTGAGTCGACTCGAAGTTGGCCACCAAACATTGGACCATAGGACGACCATGTAATCCATAAAATCGTCGCAATTCGCGGATCGTTGCCCATTAGTTAAATTAAAGTTGGAACTTGCCATGATGATTTGTCTTTAGTATCTGAAAAATAAAAAAAACAGCAAAATTAACATCCCTATCCCTATTTTCGTACTTTGAAAGAAGGCTATATTTCTAATTTGCTTGCTGATCGATAAGCAAGCTGATTATCTCTATTCACAGGTAGATAAATTGTTTACCCACATTGAAGTAAAAATTCTCACAGACAGTCCAAAACGTGACAATGGTCTACGAGTGGACGCCAAGTACTTCGTCTTGTTCTACTTCACTGCTAGAAACACTGTTTCTTAATTCGAATCGCAAGTGAGACTTATTCCCCGGTAGTTCGCGCAGACACCGGAGTCTTCTTTTCTAACGATAGGAAAAAGAAACTGATATTATCAGAGGTAACTCAGCTTATCCTGTCACTTTGTTATTATTCAGCATTTCAATTACTGAGTCGTCCTCGTTAGCATGATTTTAACATCGTCTTTCACAGGAGGCCTTTTTCAAGTAGCCCTCTCATTTTCATCGCATTTCCTTTATAGCAGCCTTGTTCAATGTTTATCGAAAACATCATGCAGCCAAATAGTTGTAGCTTCCTTATAAACTGTCCTGATATTCCAGATGCTTAAATCGTTTGAACGGTTCATCAACAAAGCGGCATCGTATATCCGAAGCTTCCGCTGTGTTATTACTAGTGAAACTTTCTTTGTCCTGGCTTGAACCCAATCCAGCTCACCAAACCTTAATTAAGGGAGGAATGCGAATTGATATTCAGCATTATAGTGGTTGCCTTTTCGTAACAAATATTCCAAACAGCTTCACACTGCTATACTAATAAAGTAGACCTTCCATATACATATATTCTTCATAAAGAGTGATGTGCACTGTGTAAAGAGTACCTCATATAAATGATGTCTTTTTAGTGGTGTAGAGTTTTGATTTGAACGAATATACTGATATTACATAACTTCAAACTGAAAGTTGGCTTTATTAGAAATATAATTGCATGTCATTAGTGTTTAAATCTGATTTCGGACATGTAGTCAAGCTCGGATATGGCTTATCCTGGAAGTCCAATTTTCGACCAATTTTTCGAACAATATTATCTTCCAAGTCGTCCAAAGTTGCTGGTTTGCATGCATAAAATAATGACTTCACGTAACACAAGAGAAAATAATCCAAAGCCATTAGATCGGACGATATCTGTGCCAAAACTGATCCATTTCGAGAAATAATACTTTCGCCCATTGTTTCCTTTCGTAAGTTTTCTGTTCGATGCGCTGTATGACATGTGGCGCCGTACTTTTGGAAGAACATATCTTCAATAAACATTCCACTCATTTGTATTAAATTCTTGATCTGACAAGGTCATAGGCCGTGATCTTTAATTTATCCCTGTGTCGGAAACATGGAACCTCTGAAAAAAAATGTTTGTACGACCACACTCGAATGCAACGGACTTTCATATTTGTATCTTGTTTTCCTAATGTTTTTAGGTTCTATGTATATAACCTGAATTTTAATTTATTTTAATTTTTTTTTTTTTGTAACTATTTTTTACAATTTGAAAAACTAAAAAAAAAATTTGTTTTCTTTTAAGATGGAACCTTTTTTTTAAGTATTTTTAAATTTTGTAAATAGTTTAATTAAACTGTACTCAATTGCATGTTTTTAAGGGTACTTCTACGCTTCTCTATACCAAGCACTTTGTACAAAGATTCGAGATGTGCTTTGAGCGTATTTAGTTGCTCCATAGTTTCATCATAGTCATGCATTAGTTTCGGTTTGTTCATAAGCCCAAGGTTTGACGTGAGCACGTTTATACGCTTACGCATTTCCACACGTTTCAACTTTAGTTTGTGTAAATCCTGTCGCAGATCAACTTGTGTGCCCTGTAATTTATTATATTCCTGGCTCTTAATTCGAAATTTAACTTCTAGCATATCACGCTTTTCGCGACTGTGGCACATTAAATGTAGTAATCTATAATATTCATTGCCGAGTTTGCTAACCGCACCACTCAATTCTGCAAGTAAATTAATTATAAGCTTAATATTTACACTAATTCCATTGATAATACAGTTAATCAGTCTATACCTTCTTCCAGTTCGCTCATTTTAATAATTTTAGCTATCATACGCTCGTACACGGTCATTGTAGTTATTGTTCCAACAGTTTCAAGCTCGGTCAGTTGCTGAAAAAAAATATCGTAGATAATTAAATCAAAGCAGAGAAATACTTGTTCAGACAGTGCCAGATTTATATGACCGATCGTCTGACTAGTCGACTTACTTCTACCATTTCAGCGCTAACGTGCTCCAGCTTAATCAAATTTAGTCGAACCTTAGAAGTCTTCTTATAAAGCTTAGCCATTATATTCAGCTTATTTTCTACATACTAGGATAATTTAAATATTATTATTATTTTATAGTACATTAGTATATAATAATAAACTATTGTGGCATACCGATTTTAACCTTTCAGTACATCTCGGTCTAATAAGAGCACGATGAATTATATCATGGAATTGTATTTGGGCGTCAGCAGCTTCTTGCTTCGCTTCTTCCAAGTTCTTTTCCTCGGCTTTTATCAGGGTTTCATGATGCTCCTTGGTCTTAATCTCAGTCAGTAAACTAAAATCCAATTTCTTCATTGCGTGCACGAATCTCGTATAACATTGTTCAACTATTTGCGGACTTTCAGAAGTTATTGGGCGTAAGTTTTTCTTACGCCTAAAGTGATCAGCAGCTTTCGAATTGAGAAATTCATTCATTCGCTGTTGCAGCAAAGCTTCCATAACATCATTATAAAGTTCTTCCATCAATTCAGTCTTATCAAGTTTCTCTATAATAATTGCCTGTTCATCGATGTACTCGACCTTGTCAACGGCCATATCAGCCAAGGTGTGTAAAAATCCTTCAGTCGAAGTTTGTATCTGAAGTAGGCGTTCTGCCTCAAGTTTTCTTTGCACTTCATGTTCATCGATGACGACATCAGGTTCCTCCTGTGTCAATTCTAGCATTGCATATATATCAACATCCAAGGATCCCCCCTCTTTAGGTACTCCACCACTTCCAATTGATCCAAAATCAATGTCAGACAGTTCCTGTTCTTCTTTTCCATCTGCTGATGGATCAAGATCAAGATGTTCCTCGCTGCTTGTTACGCTGCTGCTAGTTAAACGTTCACCCGTCAATGGATCAACAAAGGATCCGAAATCTACTGTAGGGTCAAATTCGTCAAGCTTGATTTCAATATCTTCTTCTTCCTCGACGACTAACGAAAGTGAAACATCCGACAAATTCGGCATTCCGCTCAAATCAAGGAAAAAGTCAGACTTCAATTCCAAATGCGACTGTCGCAAATAATCCATATCGATATCAAGAAACTCATCATCTTCATCGTCCGAAGAATGCACTATAGCATTAACTAGAGGAATTAATTCACTTAGTTTTTTAGTTTGTTCTTCTGCAATTAAAAGTAATAGAAGTGAATACTAACTGTGATCATCAATGAAATTCTGGTTTCTGCTCCAAGTTTTCTTGTCGATAATTAAAAATTTAAACAAGAAAAAACTTCGGTGAAACCGAAGCTTTAATACCATTCACATGATAGATTAATTAAAATACGCATAAAGCAGAGCTTTTGTAAAACGTAAAAACATAAACGTGAATGGTGGGTCTTTGTATATGCCCATTATGCTTAGAACCAAAATATGCCTCTATACCGAAATTCTGCCATGTATCTCCAAAATTGAAAATGCGCAGCCACACACACACACACACACACAAACACTTGAACTCACTAGCTCTTATTACCTCCGACATCTGTTCGTTCACACAGAAGTTCGACGGACGGACAGACATACAGACAGACAGACAGACAGACAGACAGACATGTCTAGATTAACTCGTCTTGCCAAACTGATCAAAAATATATGTATAGGTATACTTAATGGGGACTACTATGTCTTTTTAATTCACACTAGTATATATGAATGGTTTAAAACATTACCTAACGACAACGGTTCAGTAGTCGCTGGAAATGATGCTTCCTCGGGTGGACTATGAATTTCTTCTGATTCCATTGTTTGTTTTGACTCAGCAAATCCTACTTCAAGCTTTGCCCGAGTTGGTTTTTCGTCTGTCCCATTGTCATTCCCATCAACGCCCGTTGCAGCCTCTGCTACAGTTGCTGATGCTTCCTTAACGTCTTCCTGGACAACCGCTTCCACTACCTCCACTCCTGTCTCCTTAATGTCTTCCGGAATAGCTACATCCAGTACTTCTGCTCCTGCTTCCTTAGCGGCCTCCTGGACAGCCGCTTCCTGTACTTCTGCACTTACCATCTTAAGGTCTTCTTGGGCAGCCACTTCTGCTCTTACCTCATCCTGAACCAATGCCGTATCCGGTGCACCAGCTACGGTCGGTTCCACTTGCACCAATTCGGTATTTGCTGCAGTTTCTTCAGCCATTATTGTATCTTACTTTCGTTTCTACTTGTATAAAATATATTAGGTGATATTTGTTATATTTATCACCCCCACTTCTCGAAAATCAAATACAGAATGAAAATATTCAATATCGTTCAACTATCTCAACAGTTTTACAAATATTGCAAAGTTTACTTATAGCCGTATGACACACGAATAATATGAGCATATATTTTCCCCTTCATTTTTTTTTTTGAGTATTTGATAACGACAGAGTGAGCGAACGGGATAGCCATATATACATACAGCAACATTTTTCACGTCGAGTCGTATAAGTCACACTTGACTTTTGTTTATGTTTTTTTATTAAAATATACAGAATCAATAGAGGAAAGCATTTTAAAAATGCATACATTAAGTATATTCACCATTTGTGCATGACATACCAAAGCGATTGTCTTTGAATTATTCTTTATTTATTTCACCCCCGCCTCCCGTGTGAATTGTATTAGAGCCTTGGTTCAACCGAAGTTAACGTTTTCTCTTGTTTTTATTAATTTGTGGTACTTAGCCCATTCCAACGAATCCATGACTAAAAATCGGCCGGCTTGTTCAAAAATCGTGCCTTTTTTCAATTTATCACGATAAAAATGAAGAAGTTTGTTTGTTTGAATCCTTCAGAAAACTTAAAATTTGTTGATTGTTGAGGATTTTAGTACATATAAAACTTAGAAACTTTTGTTCTAGTATTGTTTTCCAAATTTGGCGTAAAATGTCTCAAACAGGCTCAGATTTTAATTGGCTACTGTGGCCAAAAGGCTTAATATTTGTATACCCTGTACCTATAGGGATATGAAAACTGCTTCTAACCAGAAGCACTTTAAGTTCAAAAATGGCTGCGATATAGCCAAAATACGAAAGTGTTTATTTTGTTTTGAATTAAAACAATTATTAATGTTAAAATGATAATTGATTTTAAATTGGTTTTTTACATACACAAAAGGTGAATACTTCTGTATCAGTAAACATCTGAGAACTCGATAGCTGAACTGTCTACCGTGCTGCCTAAAATTCCAGACGATCCGAGTTCAACAGCCTTTCTTTTAAATTCTTTCTAATTTTTTCATGCGCAACAAAATTATCAGCCACCCTCTATCATTACTATAATTCATGCGAAAGTTATACAATATTAAATTTGTTTAAATCTAAGCATCCATTCAAAATTTAAAAACTGTAGTGAAACACCCGCTTTTCTGTGTTAAAAAAGAAAGTCGTATACTTTTAAGTATACTTTTAAAAAATTTGATATAATATAAATATAAGTCTTTCGTCACAAAATTAATATCAGAAGTTTCTATAGTTGCAAATAGGCTTTAGTCACTTGGTTTTTACATTATCAAGAGATTTATTTACTTGATATAGGTATATTTCAATAAATTGTTCTTAATTAAACATCTTGCTTCATTAATTGCAGATGCAAAATAGCTAAACCACTTATAAGAAACGCTTCGTTTCAACAATGTTCATTTTGCTGTAATACACATTTCTCATACATATTAATATATGCAGTGTACACCCGTAGCCACGCCCACTTTTAATTTAAACAAAATCAACGCATATATTTAAAGCACTTAAACCGACAATAATTAGTCTAAGTGCCGCTCTACTCATGCATAAAACTACAACTACAACTAATAAGGATAAGGCGAGTACTTAAATGAGCGACGCACAGTGGTTCAAAATTCAAAAAAAAAAAATAAAGTGACTCAAAATCCAAACTTTTATGGAACTGAGGTCGCTGATTACGATAATGAATTCAGACTTTCAAAATTGAAAATGGCACATTTAATATGGTGAATCAATTTTATGAAAGCTAAATCTATCTTTTCTATACTCAGCATGAATATGACACAACATGATTACAATTGTAAAATAATTAATCAGTTATAATTTTGAAGCTGCAGATTATGATATTAAATCCAGCATCGTTAAATATGAATTCACTATTGCAATCGGCGTCCTCAAAAAAACTTCTAAATTCTCATATTCAAACATGTTGACACATTTTTCTATTTATTTTCGGAAGTTTTAACATCAGATTCGTTAACAGCATCCTTAAAAGCGTATTTCACATGAATCTATTAATTTTTGGCCACATTTTTGTGGATTTGAACAAGAATATATATGCTTTTTAAAACCAAATATATCAATATGAGAGTTACTGGGTGTCACGTTGCTGTATCAAATGTCAAAATACACACCAGTTAGTTTGTCAAAGTGGCTGCATTTGTTTCTTATGGATTACGTGTGGGTTTTCTCAGCCCCAAATTCGAAAATTTTCTTTGTTGGCTTACGCATTCAGATGAAAATGTGCCTTATTGGTGAAGATGATTTGTTGAGAAAAATCATCATACACTACATACACTACATTACCTACGTTGTTAAAATCTATAGCGCTCCATTTTTAATAATCGGAATCACTCGTAGATGCCATTTGTCAAATTTTAGAAAAAATGGATCCAAATTTGCACTTTTGTTGGGACACTTCTTAAATGAATGTACCTTTATAAGTTTGCAGGCAGAATACTACAGAATTTCTTACTGTTGTGGGTGTCAACAATCGTTGTTCGAAAAAAAGTATTAAAAATTATACTTAAAAATTTCGTCTACCAATCAATATCTACTTTGTAACTACTATATACATACTTGTTTGCACACTCGAAAGAATTTTACATACAATGCACATTAATATCGATCAACTTTGACAGTATTTATAACAATATTTTTGTTTTAGTGCATTTTTACTATAATTTAAGTGTTAAATTGGGCGTATTTTGCATTAATTTTCTGGGGCAAAAACATTTTCGCTACGGAAAAATAATTGAAGAACATTTTTTAAAGGAATCTCATTGAACAAATTTCCTTTGGCGCACTTCAATTTCTCGAATTTTAGCCAAACTTTTTGGATTTGGGACCACTGTGCTACGTAGTAAGTACATATCCTTGTACATACATAAATGCATCCTATCCTTTCAGTCATGAAAATGTTATTGTTATTACTACTTGTACGAGTATATTAAATACTCGTTTCTGTTATACGAGCGTAAACAAAAGTGCAACGAGGCGTTATTAATACGTCATCAGTTGTTGTCCGCAATACTAAACAACAGAGTTGTGAATTAGTGCGGATGCCCTCGCATAGTCATTTTAGTTACGCAGTTAACTGGCAGTTAACTTTGCAGCTCACTTACCCAACAATAACAATGCTGGTACCTCCTAATTAAATTATTCGCCAGCACAGATACGCGGGTAACACTTAAAGATTTTGAAACTGATCACCATAATAGAATGAACGACCGATTTAAAGTGTAAATCAAATCTTGGCGGGTCCAATGGGGGTAGGGGTTGTGAGTGGGAAACGAACCCCCTTCCATCAACGGCACTTTTTTTCAGTACAAAAAAATCTTTTCGCGTTTTGGATCCGCCCCTGGGATAACGCCAAAACCACCACATTATGTTGGCCATGAGGGTTATTACACTTTTATTCAACAATATCGTTGATCTCGTTAAAATATGCCACTATCATGTTTCATCACAGTTTTTTCAAAGCTAAAACCCATATCACCCATATCCCCTTTCAACATATCACCAAGTGTCAGAATGAACAACTACTTAACGATATGCTTAACTCTATCTTAACATGGTCGAAGAATCTCTGTTGTCAAGAATCTCATTTCCCCTGTGATAACCGTACTCAGGCATTTTATGCGGACCAGAAATGCCTTACCTTACTTTGGTTCAGTAACCGCGTACTGCAAGAGAAAAGCTAACCCATAAATATATTCAAAAAATCTTACATTCTTTTCGGTTGACAGCTGCTGTTGCTCCAAATAAACATTTCGTTTGTCATTTTCACGACTTAGAAACACATTACAGAATACGAATTGACAAGATATACTATTGGCAATTGTAATAAATCCATTTCAAGTAGTCCTGCAATATAAATCGATTTTTGGTTTGTTATCGGTCTCTTTTTGTCTGTTATCGTTACTTTTGCTATATGTTATATCGGTCAGGTGCTATATGCCTAATATTATTTTCGTTTTGCTTTTGCTCTGGTTTGTTATCAAAGTTGTGAATATATTGGTTCGTCAAACTAGGCAATACGTTTATAGGCTTATGAAAACTATTATATAGTGTGAAAAAAGTTACCTATAAAGATATAGACAGACGTGAAAATGGCCTTCAGTGACTTTCCTGACTAATTACAATGATCGATTTGGATACTAAAATAGAGAGACCTGAGCCAATCTATCTCACCTTTATATTATTTCACAATTTCCTTTACGTCTTTGCCAATTGGTTACTTTTCTGAATGAAATGGTTCGATATTACAGCGTTGCCAACGTAGGTGAAAGTTTTACACTAACGGCCAAACCGGTAAATTCAAATATTTAAAATAATTTGGTTTCATATTGTACTCATTTTCAAAGGAGTTGTGCATCTTCACTACCTACTCCTATTCTATTTTTCAAACTGGTGTCCGATGTTGTATCCGAACATCATCAGCCCTGCCTATTTCACATAAGTTTAAAATCTTTCATGCACTTTTGTTTGAACACTGTGCTATAAAACATCATGCTTTTTTCGGACCATGTTTCCGAATCGCCTGAGTCTTGTTACTACAGATTTTTTAGTGCACTACAATTTATGAAATCTTGTTGAGTTAGCCTCGTAAAACATTGGTTTTAAAGCGGCTTATATAATTCTGCGTCCATTTAACTGAAGTTCGCATTACTTCCGCACACCTGAAGCGTTGCATCTATGCGGCGTGTTCTCCTCAATGTTGGTTGTCAAATATTTGTCTCTCAAAAATTTTATAATTAACGCATTTAGTGTGTGGAGGGCGATGTGAAAGCCGTCGATGCATGTCAAAAAAGAAAAAGCTAATATGGCAGACATTTTGACAACAGCGGATATCCATTATGTTTGACGTTTTAATGCCGCTGGGAGGAAGCTGATAGTAAAACGCCGAGAGTGTAAGTGAGTGAGAGTGACTGCAATTCAAAAATAGACCTAATTGAATGAACACATGTCAAAAGCTCTAAAAAAATATTTGTTTTCCAAGCGTACACCACTTTTTTACACAAAGCTGCCAACTTGCTTCGATGTGACTCCATGTGGATGTGGTCCCAATGAGCAACGAAATTGAGAGTGACAGTATCAAAAATAAAAAAAATGTAATAAAAAACTCTATGCCCATGTACAAATCAATTATTTTCAGAAGTAGCATACAAATCGAAAACAAATAAATGAAAATTGAAAGAGGAATTCTTCATTTAAATTCAAATTCTATTTAAAATAATTTACAAAGTCATCATGCAAATAGCTTGCGCATCTAATCAGACTGTTTTGTATATAGATACAATAAAGAGAAGAACTACAATTTCAAATGAACATAGATACTCATAGTTACACAACGATATCTACAGAGCTACAAACTAATTTGACACTCACAAACAATTCCTGTCACGTAGCAGAAAGCACTTTTTTTTCTTGTTGCACCCTTCGCACATTGTGTGAAGTGCGTTTTATTTATTTGTCTAAAAGTTTGTAACGCATTGAAAGAGCCACCGGAGACCCATAAAGTATATACGATATGTGCGAGTATTTTTGATAAACTTGACAAAACAAGTCGATCTATCCAGACACACTTTTAAGCATATAATTCCTATACAAACCCATTATTTCAACTATTAATTTGAAATTCGAACTGAATAGGTCTGCCTAATTTTCATATTTTGTAGATAAATCTTACATATTTGTATTGCTGAAGACTTAATCTTGGATCAATGACGACAGCTGTCAAAATACATACAACAAAAAGCGTGAGAAGAACCTGGGTCAAGCGCAGTGTTGCATGTGCCCAATCGATAAATCAGAATATTAAAGCTAGAAGCTACAAAACTGTATAACATCGAATATAAAATGTAAACAGCTACAAAACTTTCGAAAATGAATGCAAGTTGCCATATTGTTTCAATGATGAAAAGAACAGTTAATCAATGAGACTCAAACACAGAGCCACCTAAATGTGACCGCTTTGTATTTATGTTTCTGCCATGGCCAGCTTATGTCGTTTGCTTGCTTGAAAAGCTTGTGCGGAATATCTTTAAATTCTTTCTGAAATAAAGGCCATAATATACTAGTACGAATTATAAAGTTATATATTGTAGTTAAAATGATGACGACACACGTCCGACCTTAGTTAATGCAATGACTAAGCGGGTTCTCCTAAAAATTTGCTAGAAATGATTGTGATAACCAAAAATTTTTGTAATCACCAATCTCATTCAGTTGCACAATTTCGCCAATGAACGTTTACTTGTTCTGCATCTTTTCTGTGGTTGGGCATTGTAAGTAAATATCCAATTCCTACTTTTAATTTCAACTTAAAATGTTTACCTTGGGCATCAGCATTGGAAACGATGTTCGCCGCGAAAGAAGTCATTTAAAAGCTCGAATTAAAGTTTTTATTTTCTTTAAAAAAATGTTATTCATACAGCAGTTGTTCCAGTCATTAAAGTTGTCGATGGTTCTGGTAGCTGAAATACTTTACTTTTTCTGATGCACAACACGATTATGTTTATGGCTTATTTCAAAATTTAAAGCATTGCATTCAATGCATTGGCCATATCACCAATTTTAACTTTTGCATGTGCACAATTTTCAATACCTGGATCGTATTCAAAAGCGATTCGATTAAATTATAATAAAAATAATGCGCTGTTGCTCCACATGTCGATGGTAATTGCCATATCCATCTCTAAAACTACATTAATATATAAATAAACATAGTATTTAATTAATAAAATTAAATATTATTAATAAACATTACACAGATACTCGAACATGTGATTCCCCACTTTATGACCAGGTAACGCCAATACATTTTTGTATGAAAAACATTTTTATTGCACTCAATCTAAAAGTGAAATTTGACATGACGGCTTCTTACGGACGGATAATTCACATAAACATCAATGGGCGTGTCAAGCCCACTTTTAGGGGTAGCCTCCATGGAAACTTACCGCCCAATTTTGGAAGCTTGTATGAAAACTTTCTTAATACAGTAAATATCAAATTAAAGTTTAATTTAGTGGCTTCTCACACATAGACAAATAGATGTAATATCTCCATTTTAGGGGCAGCCCCCATACAAACCCTTCACTCACTTTTGGGACTTTTCATGAAAAACTTTATCATTTCAGTCAAAATCAACTTGACATTTGTTTGATATGGACAGATGCTTCTCATAATTATCAAGGGGCATGTCACGCCCACTTTTAGGAGTAGGCTCCAACAAACACACACAATCATAATTGCTCAAAACAACTGTATAAACATGATATAAAAGCGATTATTAGATAAGTGTGTAGAGTAATAAAATGTCGGTTCGACTTTGCTTTACTTTTTTGTTTTTGCCTTATTTGACAAATTTTCATGAATTCGACTTTCCTTTACTTTGCTTACTTTTGGCGTTGATATCTTGCTTGGTTTTCATTTACGTAAAATCTAATTTGATTCTGGTGTCACTTTTGTGGGCGTCACTAATAGAAAAAATATATTTCCCATTGAGTTGCGTCGAGCAGCTACAAGTACGAATATCTCCATCTGAGTGGGAGTGATTTTGTAAGTACGGCCAAAGTATACCCAAAAGCGTATACGATTCCCAAAAAAAAAAAAAAAAAAACATATTTGCAAAAGTTGAGTTGCAGAATTTCAGTTGAATTCCAGTTAAGTTGAGTACGAGTAAATTTAGTTAAATTGCTTTGGTTAAATTATATTCCTAAACTCGTATAACAAAATGATAAGTATCTTTTTGCTTAGTGTGTAAAAGACATTGAATGCTATCATATGAAATGCTGATTAGATGTTTCTTAGTACGAATATTTTTGGACTGTTAGCAGGGATTGAGAAACAAGAGGAACACTGGGTGTGGTCAAATGCGAGTATACCAGTATACGGCTCTAGAATTTGAATTGAGCAGAAGTTAAATAGAAGAAAAATAATCGAAGATACAAGACAAGACTGTAACACCAATTGAATCTTTGGCACCCAAATATGACCAGATACTTATATTCTTACAGAATGCGACTCATGCAGTAATAAAAACAGCCAGGCTCCTACTTGTACAAGGCCTAATGAATACCAGTTAGCGTCCTGGGTATAGAAAAATTGATCGAAATAAAAAGCCGATAAACGGACACGCATTTTCGTCAATTTTACACCTAACACCACCAGTTACAGTTGTAGAAAACTACATTCAGTTCAGAGAACTACCAAAAAGAAACTCGCAAGCACTAATCAGCTGTAGAATTGCCAGACGAACCTGGTCAGCATGCATCAAATCTAGATTCAGCGACGTCTTGACCAATTTTAGAAGCAGCATCATTACAGGGTGACAAAGAAACTGTGTACAAAGTATGCACAACGGCTGTTAGGCATCATCTCTTTACTGGGCTACTAAAACCAAAAACGTTTGGATGAGCGAGAGTATCTAACTTAAAATATTACTCAGCACCTTTTAATAGATGATAGTTCAAACTTCATTTAAAACAAGAAAAGACGTTAACTTCGGTGGAAACGGAGCTTTCGTGCCATTCACCAAGTTTCATTATTTAGCAGCTAAAAAGTAAAAAAATATTTATAAAAACTAAACATGAAGTGATATGTATGGACGATACCCCTATAAGTGGGCCAAACACGCCCCTTGATATTTATGTGAATCGTCCGTTCTTAATAAAAGCAACCACATCAAATTACAAGTTGATTTTGATTATAACGAAAAACTTGTCTGCACAAAAGTCTGAAATTGGGTTCTGTTGTTGGATATTAAACCCAATGATATACTCGTATATGTGAAGCTTTCGTCCATAAGAAACCAACATCTCAAGTTAATTTTTCCTGTCATAAAAAAAATGTTTATACAAAATCCCAAAACTGGTGGGTGGTTTGTATTGGGCTACCCTGTAAAAGTGGACGAAAACAATCATTGATATCTATGTGAAGCACTTTTCCTGGTATTGACTTTATACAAAAAGTCAAACTGGGTTTGTGGTTTGTATGGAAACTACCCCAAAAAGTGGGGTTAGTGCCATAGATGGATCACTTAATGCCATAGTACTGGTGATTTTTATATCAATAATGCTTCTCGCACCGGGAAGACCAATGCTGCTCATGGCTAGCAAATAAAAGCACTGATTTCTGCATTGATCTTTCGTCATTTGATCGCCCAACACCATCTCTAAAGGAATTAATACGCATGCTCCATATAAAAGTTCCACATACATACGAAGAAATACATATCACTAACCGAATCAATATCGTATATTCATTCAAAACAAAATCTACCCTTTTCTGTAGGTCCTCGTGGCAGGGGACTAAAAAAGTTTTATTTACAACCATGTTTAATGTAATCAAGCGAAGCGAGCTATTCCATACATCATCCAAAACCTGTCGTCACCAAAAGAAAATTATGCTATGAAGTAGTAAGACTATTTATACAATGTTTTTAGAGGCGCTACCAGACGATCGATTCTGATATGTACTGTCATTAACTGAATGATTTGGATACATCGCTTGTGGAGTTGCTGCCAGAACTCATCAATCGCAAAGTCGCAGTGTTCTATCATGACTATGCGAGACCACACATCAGAGTGTTGACTCGCCAGAAGTTTCTTCAGCTTGGAAGCAAAGTTTTGCTCAATTTTTCTTGCACACCAGACATTGCTCCATCAGAATAACATTTGTTGCGTTCCATGCACAACGACCTGAATGTTAGCTCGTGCTCTTCGGATGATGCCATTCTTTGCATGAAACTTGCAGAAAAATAGCAAAAACATAAGAACATACCTAACCATTGTCAAAGGGTGTTTGATGTTTGAAAATATGGCAACATTCGAAAAACTCAAAAAGTTTATAGTTCATTGTAAAGCTAATAGTATATTTTTATACATAATTGTCTGGTAAATTATATCATGCAAAGACTTCAACTACAAAAATGTTCAATGATTGGGCACTTGAACGGTTGGAAGCCGATCCACTTTTTCACCGCAAAATTTTGTTCAGCGATTATGCTCACTTCTACCTCAAAGATTATGTCAATAAACCAAATTGTCGCAGTTTGTATGCGGTCGAAAGCTATAGCTATGTATACATACAACAATAATTTCACGTCGAGTCGTATAGGTCACACTTGACTTTTGTTTATGTTTTTATTAAAATATACAGAATCAATACACCATTAAAAGTGGGCTTGATATTTATGTGAATCGTCCGTTCTTAATAAAAGCAACGCCATCAATTTACAAGTAGATTGTTGTGGTTTTTTTGATTATAACGAAAAACTTGTCCGCACAAAAGTCTGAAATTGTGGGGATATTAAACCCAATGATATACTCGTATATGTGAAGCATTCGTCCATAAGAAACCATCATATTAGAAAGGAGAGAAAATTAATGCATTGGGTATATTCACCATTTGTGTATGACATGCCAAAGCTATTGTCTTTGCATTATTTATTGTCTCTGCATTATTTAAAGTGTGACCGAATAAAGAAATAATTCAAAACACCATAAAAATATAGATAAATACAGAATTTTTGCCGAGCTTTTGGACTCTGCACTCATTTTTGAGTCCAGAGTTGTCTTATCTTCATATATATATACTATATGGTATTTTTCCTCATTGTTGTCCTCTTGGTTTTCGTTTCACTTTTTGATGAGACTATATTTTAACCTTTCGCACCTGTAGAATTTTTGCTTTGTCTGTTTTCTGATCTGCTCTAACCAAAATGAAGGGGAAAGCATATGCTCATAGTATTTGTGTGTCATACGGCCATTAGAAAAACACACTGTAATTTTTATATTCTCTACTTTGTATAAAGCGTATCAAATAAAGTAGCTCTTCCAGTAAACTACTAATGAGCTAAAGTCATTTGACACTACTCGACTTGCCAAGACTTTAGACTTAAATTCTATGCAATTAAATGGCCATTGGCAAAAATTTGTTTTCTTATTTTAAAAGCCATTTGTCAAATAAATTTCTAAAGCATAAATTCTATTTTGGCTAACCAGAAACATTTGCGGTTGCAGTTGGTCTAACGACAAATTGGCTAAATCAACGCATAAAGCCGTTTCAAGTTGAATTCGGTGTGCAACTTTGATGCAAGTTAGCTAAGATATGCTCTATTGACTGATTATTAAATACTACACACTTCTTCTTATTCTCTATTGTTACTGCACTTGTAAACAAGAAATTGCTATTTAATATTGTTTATTAAATACCATTTTACAAGTTGAGTATCTTTAGCAGACAGACGGACAAACTTACAAGTACAGATAAATGTAGCTAGAATCAAAGCATCACGTGAGTATCGTAGACGTAACTCAATACTTTAATTTATTTGATGCACATAACTCTGCTCCAATTAATTAAAAAATATTGATTTCGTTTATCAAATTAATTTTATTACTAGTTTATTTATTATACACCAAGGGAATATGAGACAGCGGAAACTTGAAAAGATAGATCCACCAAACAGATTAAGTTTGTAAAATTTTTGTGCTAACTCCAATATACGGCACATTTTTTTATATGCACATTTTTCAAGACTTGCATATATCATCTGAACAAAATTGACACGGACTGGTTAAAAAAAAAACAATATTTTTATGGATTTTAATACAAATCTTAATTATCGCCTTGAAAATGATGCATTCCCCGGAGCGGATATTTAAGTTTCGGACACAGAAAAAAGTCACAGGGTGCCATTTCTGGTGAATGCGGTGATTGTACAATGACTTTTGTTTCATATTTGGCTAAAAACTCCGTCACAATCAAGCTGGAATGTGTAAAAAATGCAAAAAATGCAGGTCTTTTGGTACGAGTCTGGCCCCGATGCGTTTCATACATAAAACACCAACCAAATTGTGTTGAGTCAATCCGTAAGAGATGTTGAGTGTCTCTGGTATCTTCTTCCTAATGCCAACATGACGAGCACAATTTCCATCACTTTTTCGATGTATTTGTCGTTAACACAGGTGGATGGACGACTTGCATGAGGCAAGTTTTCTACGACCCTGACTGAATGCTTTATGTCACTCAAATACTTGCGTTCTCGATAGAGTAGAGTCCTCAAAGCACTTTTGTAACATTTTGAATGATTCCGTTGACGTTATTCCATTGGAGACACAGCCAACTTAAGAAGAAGAAAAATTACCGGTTCGGTTTACCGGTTCGGTTTACCGGTTCGGTTTAAATCCACCAGTCCGGGTTAATATGGTATAAAGAGTTTTTCAATAGTGAGAAAATAATTTTGTAAAGGGTGAAGCAGCATAACTTACTTCGCCATTCAGATCGTAGAGAGTTGCCATCGTGCATTGGAACATTGAGGAGCATGCGTTTGGCGTCGCACCGAGTAAAACAAATTCTTCGGTAATTAAATTCAAATTCAATTCAAATTATATATTGTAATGAAAATACTTTTTCGTTTTTAGAAGACTAATTTATTTTACACTGTACTTTTATATTAATTTGTGTTAACATTCGACTGGTTTTGTATCTTAATCACTTTGTATTAAAGTAACAACAAAATAATGCATATTAAGAATTTATATTTCTATTGTGAACGTTGTGTTCGTGGCATTCAAAACTTTAAATACACTTGTTCAGCGTTCGAACCATAAAAGTCTACAAGTCAAAATTTGAAGCTTTTATCTTTGATAGTTTCCGAGATCTCGTTGTTCAAACAATCGAAGGACAGACATGGTTAGATCGACTAGTCTTGTCATGCTGATCACGAATATATACACATTATGCGGTGTGACTCTCCTTCTTATGCCTGTTAAAATTTTTGTTCAAGCAGGTACAGTTACAAATTATGAAAAGTTCCGCCTGGAAGAGCTGTGCCTGCTTCAGTGATCCGCGCTACGCTTCAAAGCCTGCTTCAAACCATATAAATTTTCACTGAAAGTGCTAACAAACTCAATGAAATTAATGAATATAAAAGTAAAAAAAACGTTAGTTGCCACTTGTCACCTGCCTTCCGTGGCACAAATGACCCGAAATGTGCGTATGATAAAATATCACAGAACTCTTATTGAATTGATAACACATTAACGATACTCACATTGCAAAATCCTTAAAAACTTTTCACTAAACGAATATTTAAAAAAAAAATTTTTGAAAAATTTTGTTTCAAACACATTTGAAACACGTCTACCTAAAATATAAAGAGTGCATCCTTTCTCTTTGAAACTTTATTAAAAGTAAGTTAACAGTCTCACTGTGCGCCTTATTGACTTAAAACCGCAAAAGCAGTGCCTTGACTCATCCGATGCGCAGTGGTCTCAAACCCAAAAAATTGAAAAGTAGATGTTGACCACATTTGTGGACTGAAAGTCGTTTAAATTGTTCCATAATCAGGAATTCGTTAACAAAATTTTTCTCAGAAACTTAGTTGAAACTATGCATATTTCTATGTCTAATTTAACACTCAAATTATGGTAAAAACAGCAAACTTGACCGATTTTTAATATTTAATACAAGGTTTGATCTAAAAATTACCGAACTTTTAATTTAAATCATAAAACACGTAGCCCCATCTGTTCATTCTTAATAGATTTTTTTATTATCTGACTGGACGGATGGTGAAGTTATCACTTCATATTTCATACTAGATGCGTGCTGAGTTGGTGGAAAAAGTAAGTGAAATAATCGCTATCGATGCCAATTTCACTATGAGAATCTTACTATACAATCGTGTACGAGCATTGTATAGACATCATTTTAACAGCTGCATACGATCCACATTTTATTGATTCGATGAAACATGGTGTTTTATATATGATCCTGAAACTAAGTGACAATCTGCAGAATGAAAGTAAAAAAAAGTCGAATCAAGACAATGTTGATAACTTTCTATGATTCCAATGCTATTGTTCACAAGGAATTTGTTCCAGAAGGTCAAACTGTTAATGGAGAATATTATTTACAAGTTTTACATCGTTTGTGGTCGAGATTTCTACGTGTTAGGCCCGAATATTCCAAAGGAAAACAGCTGATAATGCACCACCTTACAAGACCAAAAACGTCAATGAAGTTTTGTCTCATCGACCACCCTCTGCATGCGCCTGATCTATCACCGTGCAATTATTTTCTCTTCCCAAAAATAGAAACTGCAATGAAAGGAGCTCATTACGATGACATTCCAGTCATACAAGCAGCCGTGACACAGGTAGTAATGAACATCCCAAAAAGCGAGTTTAAAACGTCTATGGGTAAATTGGTTGAGTGCTCCAAACGCTGTATTGAGTTAAATGGATCGTATTTTGTATAAATATTAGTTTTGAAACATAATACCACGCTAGTTTTATTTTATAACAAAAAAGTTCGGTTATTTTTAGATCATACCGTGTATGAATAAAGAATAGTTTATTTGATATGTGGGTCTTTGGATCGTTTGAAACAGTAATTATTCTCTTATTTCTCAAGAATTTTAATATGGACAGTAATGGTATACCGAAACTAAAATCCAAGAACCACACCGAAACAGAATACCGAAATAAATTGGAACCGCTACAAAACCTTGTACTGAAACACACGTTTCGGTGTGTAGCAAAACCGAAATTCATTTCATTTTTATTCCCTGATTATGACTAATACCTACTAAAACGCATTGTTATATGTATATAAATAATGCTAAGTTTAAAAACTAATATAAACTGTGCAGACATCAGGCGAAAAAGAAAACACTTTTTTCAATTTAAAGCGCTTAAAATCACATGATGCCTAAAGCCAAAGGGATAGAGTGCCACAGATCAAATGGAAGCTCTACAACGCTGATGAGGAAATTGTTTTGGTGTATTATGAAATGCTGCGAGGGTGTACATATACTTATATAATGCGAGTGCGCTAAATTTAACATGTACATGGGTAGCTATCTACCCATGCTAACGAAAACGAAAAGCGCAACTTCCGGAAAACTGCGGCAGGCGGAAGTGGCAGTTGTAACACATGCTTACCTGCATGCAAAAGCGGATACATTCTGTACACTTGTACGTTTCTGTACATTTGAGAGAATACTGGTTGTATCTGTGATGATGATGATGATGATGATGATTTTAATACGTTTTATATGTTTGCTTGTTGATTTCCGCTTGCATATGTATTTGTGTTTCCTTTTACGTGCTTCGATGGCGGTCTGTCTGTCGGTCTGTTTGTCCGTCTGTCTATATTTGTGTATTTGTATGCAAAATGGCGTAAAATGTATTTTCGGTGTATCATCACCAAGCATGTAATATATAAATTGTTTTTCGCTGTTTTTTTTTCATCTTGAGCCTGCGGTGCTTTGTGGCAGCGCTTCCTACTATACATGCTCTTGCAATGAGCGAAAAGGATAAATGGATTTTATATTATTTTAAATGTTTTGTTTTTTTTTTCTCTTTTGCTAATTTTTATTTTAAACTAGAGTTAAAAGATATTAAATATTTAAGCGCTTGTTAATGAATTTTCTTTATTAACTTGCATATATTTTATTTTTATAATGCATGCGCCATGTTTTCCATTTGTATCTTGTTGCTTCATAAAAAATATATGCCACAAAACAACAAAAATTTTAAATTTGTATCTCATGCATTTTTGTTCGGCATGTGCCATCTAAAAATATTTACATTTCATCCATAGCAGATCGTAGTCTACTTTTGTCTGCAGATACACTTTTGCTCTGCTTAAAATTTTTTATTTTCGGCGGCGTTTTTCCGCACATTTTTTGCCAATCGTTGAAAATATGCAACTATATGCATACATACATACATACATACATACATACATACATACATACATTAAAAAACGTTCAAAAAACTATTAAACTCAGCAAAACAATAACAAAAATATTGGCAGACAGTGAAATGTTGCGTATCCAGGATATTTTTCAGCGTGATTACGCATACGCACTGTGGTGTTTTTTGTTTATTTAATTGTACAATGTACCTATACAGATACATTTTATTTGCATTACAACTGCATTCAGCGATAAGATAATTGATATCCACATGCTTCTATAAATAATATTGAATTTACATTTGCAAAACCATTTGCATTTTTGGGATACGTGTAACGCATCAATCATTCTAGAGATTTGCAATGTCAAAATAATACTATTTCGTATAATATTGTTAAAGAAGAAAAAAATTGATAATCCAAGCAAAAATCAAAAATAAATTTACAACAGGCAGAGTAAGGTGCGCCAGACGCCATAAACTAAATATGTACAATATAATTGATAAATATCGGCAGATAATTCGATATAGCCATGTCCGTCTGTCTGACTGTTATAAAAGGAAATATTTAAAAAAATAAACACTTTTCCAACAAAAATGAGGACAAATAAGAAAAAACACTAACTTCGGTTTAACCGAAGCTATAATACCATTCACACGGGGGGGGTGGATGAAGATGGTTTAAATAAGGGCCACCCCAAAAAGTGGCCGGCATCGACCATCTATAGGATGCCACAATATCGAATTTCAAGTGAATATGGACGTTTTTCATACAAATGCATAAAACTGGGCTGTGGTAAAGCGGTTATCCACTAAAATCCTCCAAATCGAATTTCAAGCTAAAATTGATTTAAATAAAGTAGTTTTACATAAAAAACACAAAAGTGAGCTGTGAGTTTGCATTGGAGCAACCCCAAAAAAAGGGCGGGACGCGCCCATTAGTCTATATAAGTTAAACCGCTGTACATAAAAAGACACCACATAGCATTTCAACCTAATATAGACTTTAATAAAGAAGTTTTTCATACACAAACAAAAAAGTGGGCAATAGGTTTGTATGGGGTCTACCCCACGGCGGGTCAAACTGATAATATCATTTCAAACTATGTGTGAATGGTATAAAAATTTGTTTGATATTGTTGTTCAATGCAATTAATTGAAATTTTAAATCGATGTTAAAGTTTCTGTCATGCCAAAATCAACGAAGTAGTCTTTGGTGGTCATTCCTATGAGTCAGATAGTTAGTTCCCGCAAGGGTCATGTAGCCAATACTATAAGATTTCTTCTCATAGCGTCACCGAGATCTGGTAATATAGACGTGTTACTTTCCCATAAACCATCCCAGTTCGGCGATCCCCAAGCCAGGGGCGCAGTGCGACTATCTTCTCATTCCGAAGTTCAATCTGTTGAATAGCATGTCTACCTCGACTTATTAGAAGAAGGTTCACTTTTGAAATTAATGGATTGCATTGAAACTTGTTTGCTTGTTGTCTATTTTCCAAAAGAGAAACTAGCTAATTTAATTATGCTTTGGGGCTTGAAATCAATAAATATCTACCGTGAAGTACATTGGATAATCTAACGCAGCCTTTGACATCGTTACAGTGGCGCCCGAGCAAGGACTATCTTATAACAAACAATAACAACAGCCGTTCCAACATATACGATAATATAAACACGCAGATTTTTTATAAAATAAATACAAGTAGAAATTAAGTTAAATAGAAATAATAAAGGGTCGTCTAGTGTGCTCCTTACGAATGGACGTATGACACACGAATTGTATGAGTACATTTTTCCCCCTTCGTTGTTCTGGGATTTTAAAAACGATGGAGAGTTTCCGAAAGGGATAGCTAAATATAAAGCAACATCGATTTTGCACATCGAGTCGTATAGGTCACACTTGACTTTTGTTTATGTTTCTATTAAAATATACAGAATCAATAGAGGACAGCATTTAAAAAATGCATGCATTGAGTATATTCACCATTTGCGCATGACATGCCAAAGCGATTGTCTTATTGCATTATTCATTGTTGCTCTTTTTACCAATTTTATTCTGCACTAATAAACTTTTTGTGTAAAGAGTGAGGGAATGAAGAAATACTTCAGAACATCATAAAAATATAAATAATTACACTATATTTTCCGAACTTTTGGTATTTTGTCATTTTCTAGTCCAGAGTTGTCTCATCTTTCGCATAGATGATCATATTAATATGGTATTTCTGCTCATTATTGTCCTATTGGTTTCCATTTCACTTTTTGGTGAAACTATATTTCAACCTCTCGCACCTGTAGAATTTTTGCTTTGTATATTTTCTGACATGAAAATATCTAAAATATCTAAGAAGAATGATGGTGAAAAAAATGTACTCATAGAATTCGTTTGTCATACAGCCATAAGTGTACAGTACCGCAATTGAATCCAAGAGCAGAAGTGCAATAAATAATGTTTGCAAATCGCCACGCCCACTTTTTGGGGTAGCTCCCATACAAACTCACCGCCCACTTTTGACTTTTTGTATGAAAAACATTTTTATTGTAGTCAATATCAACTTAATAATTGATATAGTAACTTAAAGTAAACGGATGCTTGACACATACATTAATGTGAGGGACCCGCCTATTATTTGGGCTAGCTCCCATACAAACCTACTGCCCACTTTTGACTTTTTGTAAGAAAACTTCTTTATTAAAGTCAATATTAGGTTGAAATGCAATGTGGTGCCTTTTTATGGTCAGCTGCTTAACATACTTAGACCAACGGGCGTGCCCCGCTCACTATTTGGGGTAGCTCCCATACAAATCTATGGTCCACTTTTGACTTATGGTAAGAAAAACTTTTTTATGAAGGTCAATATTAGGTTGAAATGTGACATGGCGCCTTTTAAGAGACAGCCGCTTAACATACATAGACAATTGGGCGTGGACCGCCCACTTTTTGGGGTAGCCCCCATACAAACCCACCGTGCAATTTTGTATTTTTTATGAAAAAATACTTCATTTAGATCAATATTAGCTTGAAATTTGATTTTGTGGATTTTACCGGACAACCGCTTCATATACATATACAAATGGACGTGTCCCGCCCACTTTTTGAGGTAGTCCCATATAAACCCACCGCTCACTTTTATGCATTTGTATGGAAAACGTCAATATCAACTTGAAATTCGATATGGCGGCATCTTACACATCTACTACATCGCTTCATACACATCTACTAGTGGGCGTGTACCATCCACTTTTTGGGGTAGCCCCTATTTAAACCAACACTTTTATGTATTTTTTTGTCAAAACCCCTGCTTTCGTCCTAATATCATTACACATTACACTTTACAGGAAAAGAAAACATATTTTTTCACCGATTGAAATGGTGAAACTTTATATGTATCGCGCCCATCCGCTATAAGATTCCATGTACAATGTCTCTTCTAAGAATGACCTCGATCTCTGATATTTCTCTAGTTTGTAGATATTATATGAAAATTATTTTCTTCACCGACAGTTAAGCGTACTGAAGCGAATGCGAATAAACGCAAATTTTCTTATTAAGAAATGTCACTTACATGCAAAAAAGAACGATATTTCGAAGATAGTCAATACTTTTAATACAATTCGTAAGGGAAGACTAAAAACATCTTACATTTAAAATTTAAATTTAAAACCATTTCCAAGTAAGTTTACATTAAAATTTTATACTCGATGGTCATCCCATTTGAAAACATTGATACATTTTTACTTCAGCATGGTACATAATCTTCAATTTCCTTAGCCTGCAACAATTTCCAGAAATTTTGGCCCACTGTCTGCAACAATATTAGATATTTGATAAATTCACCATAGTTCACATTCGCCTGTTTTTCATTGGGAGTCGGTTTATGATAAGAGCAGCTGCTGTCATAGATAAAACGACGTGGATGTGGTCGCTTTATCTGGAATTCTTCATAGATTTCGGCAATTGATTTATTGTTTCTGCCAAAGTAGATTACTGATTGTGCAAAACTGTTGTAACGATAATTTATATAACAAATTAGCACGATTTTTAAGCTATACCCCTATGCATTGTACTTACATGGCATCCGCTAAGGGTTCCCTAAATTCCTCTGATTGGATAACGCGATTAACTTCCAAGAACTGCGTTGGGTACTTCAGATTCATTAAAAATTCGCTTGGCAAGAGGAGCAACCGTACGCAATCCATTACATCTCTAAGATGCGCCTTACGTGCTGCCCAGTCATGATTTAGCCATAGTATGCCAGCATAGAAAACTTCCTTCTCGGTATTCACAGCAATAATGTTTGAGCTGAGTAGCATTGTCAGATGCCTCAAATTAATTTCCAAGAACTCAGCAGTGGTTAAAAGTGTGAGAAAAAATTTCGAAATTCTAACCATCATAAGGTGTTCGATTGGTGTTACCAATGGCGTATTACGTGATTCGAGAAATAGCAAATAAGCTTCGCTTTCTTTATAGAATGCATTACTTTCGATGCAAAACCAAACTTGCTTGATTATATCGTCTACACCCAGAAACTCTGCTGCTTGCAGTATATCCAGTAAGTTATTACGACCTACGAGAGCCCGCTTGCTCTGCATCCAGTTATAGATTAGGGCAAACGCTGTAGGTGTTACTTCTTTTGCAGAAAGTGTGTATTGTGTCGCAAAATGCATTCTATTAAAGTATTCTGATTGACCGATCAAGATGTAATACTGACAGCTGAACTGATACTGATCAATAATGACCTTCAGCTCGGAAAATTTTTTACGCCACATATTTTTGAATATCATCGGTGACATCACTGCCTTTTTAAGATGACACAAATCAGAAAAGGTTCTTTGGGTCTCTAGGTGTTTAACATGCGAATAATTCATAAAATCAATATAGTATATGGAACCTTCCAATTTGTAGACGCACTTTAGAAGTTCTGGTTGATCTCCGCACGATTCGCTTTCTTCGGAAGTATCCTCGAGGACAGAATCACTATAAATTTTACTAAAATGTAAGCGCAGTTCACTGTTTATAACACCCGCATCGTCTGCCCCACACATTGGAAGTATTCTCTGCTCTTTCTGGTAGTCTGCATCAACATCCGTCGATTGAGATACAGACTGATTAGGACTTGTGCTATCGCTATCCTGAAAATTATGAATTAAATGGAATGGTTAAAATTGAGAACTTTTAATGATCTGCAGGAACAATTAGTTTTTATATGAACGATGATGAACATAAGTGCACACATCAATACATACGAAATTGTGGTGGTTTTACTCTGCTATGAAATGTTTGTACAATGTTCACTGGTTAATGCAAAGAGCTGCGTGTGCGTGAGTGATTTGTGTTGTGGGAACCAAAAAAAAAAAAAAAAAACGTTGCAGTCGAGTGTGCTCAACTTCAAAATTTCCTGTAACTTATCTAAGGCAATTTATTTCAATCATATTGTAGATTTTTTTATGGGAGCATTGTGGTAGGAAAGGAAATATTGTGAAATATTTTATTAGGATTGACGTAAAATACATCAAGATTGGCAATTAAAGCTTAATTAAAAACCAAAAAAAAAATATTAGGGCGGGTTTGTTTAGAGGCTGGCTACCTCATATAGTAGTTCGATCTGCGCCTATGTTTATTAGGATTTTCATTAGATACACAATGTTTGGTGTATTAAACCGAAAATATTCTCATACAAAAACTTAAAAATGGGTGTATGGTGGCTACCCTTTAAATCCCTTAAATGGCACGTTCATTGGATGCTAGTTATCTGAAGAGGGAAAAGTAGAGTCTAAATATCTAAATTGGAAGTTTCTACTACATCATAAAGTGGTCCGATCTGGACCTATATTAAATATTTTGTAAAGATAACTAACTAACAACAAAAACAAAAATAAAATGTTGAGACAAAAATTCAAAAATGGAAGCAGTATGGAAAGTTACTCTTACAATGCTCCGCTCTGAGCTTTCGTGGGATATTTTATTATGCTTGACGTAATATTTGCCAATTTTAGCTTAATTATAACAGCAAAAATAAAAATGTTCATACAGAAACTGGGAGGGATGGATCATGTTTGGTGGATGGTGGGAGGGATCATGTTTGTATGAGAACTACCCTTATAGTGAGGTTAGTCCGTTCATACTCTTTATCTGAAGAGGAAATAGGAGACTCGAAGTTTTCAAACTTGAAGTTCGTATCTGCTATAGTCACCGAGATCTGTTCGTTTAAAAAGACGGTCGGTCGGATGGACTGACTGATATGCCTACTTCTCACCCAGCTTTTCATACTAAGCAAGAATATATATACATTATGGGGCTTATCACACCTCTTTTTAGTTATTACATATATTTGCACAAACGTAATATATCCATTTAACCTATGAATACAGCGTATACAATTCAGGTATCATACGAAATCGTTGTTCCTTCGCAGTACGCTAAAAGCTCTTTGCTTTTCGCTGTGGGCAGAGAGATAACGAATAACGATGAAATTGTTTGTGTATTACAGACTGGTTATTGTAAAGTGCTGCGTGTATGTACGACAATGCAATACAAAAACAATATAAAAATCCTTGGACGCCATTTTTCAACGTTTGATTATTTACTGGTTTTCACTAATCAATTTTGTGCTCTGATCAATCTTGATTGTCTTATTTTGGCTTTTTTTAAAAATATTTAAACTAAAAATGTCATAAAATTGAAAGCTTACTGCTCTATATCCCTCCTCTCTCTATCACTCTCTCTCTCTCTCTCTAAATTTTTCGTTTGAAATATATCTTAGTTCAGACTGGTGATAATTGAATATTTCATCAAATCTCTATATAATGCTATTTTATGGAGAGTATTGGCTTAAAATGGTACAAAAAGTTGGATATAGTCTCAATTACTGAGCTCCCGTTGCAGAAGTATTGCTTACAAAAATCTTGGGAAGATGGTATTTTAGGAAATCATCGGTTAATTATTGCAGTCAGACACAAAGCTTTGCCTACAATGCAAATATAAACGGACGCACCAAACGCAGTAATCTTTTCACAAAGCAAAAACTCTCTTGTGTGCAATATTCAAAAATGTGCGGACGAATTGCACAGTCGTGTGCAAGTTATACAAAGAACGCAAGTGTGCAGCACACGGATATAATAATTGGCTACACACGGCCGCGCGAATGAGAATTGCTTGTATGCAGGTGAAGAAAATCACATACATGTGTGGACACTTCAATGTTTTCTTATATGTGCGATACTTTAATGAATGTGGTGCACATTATGGGTGCAATTTATACTCTGATAGAAAAGACACTAAATGTTGTAAACTTTCCATCATTTTCTGCAATATCGAATAAATGACTTTGGTTTTAGAGGATCAATTGGCAATGTTGCCGTAGAAGCGTCTTTTTGAACTTTTTGGCACTGATTATCGCTTTTTACGCACGATTTATGTGCCGCCCATCGACGCTTTAGATTTTCCATAAAAAATGTAATACACATGCTATCTAGATACGATCCACATGAAAATGCATTGGATGCGCAACTGATACAATAGTATATAAAAAATGATCACATTGCCTTGAATTTCAACTAGTATAATCCCCATACTATCTACTTACAAAATTCACTGAATCTGCAGCAAAACATTTTGCAGACATAAAACCAACACAAAAAGCAAACGCTGTACAAAGCAGTTCAATTGAACTCACCTCAAATAACCCAGTCATTTTCAAAAGAGTATCGGTATTAGTCTTCCCTTCTATATAAAAATCCTTGGACGCCATTTTTCAACGTTTGATTATTTACTGGTTTTCACTAATCAATTTTGTGCTCTGATCAATCTTGATTGTCTTATTTTGGCTTTTTTTAAAAATATTTAAACTAAAAATGTCATAAAATTGAAAGCTTACTGCTCTATATCCCCCCTCTCTCTATCACTCTCTCTCTCTCTCTCTCTCTAAATTTTTCCTCAAGAGCTACTACTAGATATTATACATCAAAATGTTGTACACCCATTCGTTTGGCAATTAAGCAAACAATATGCATCAAATTATGTATTACCTTGCCAAATTCAATTTGGACGGCTATTCATGGCCACAATATACAAAAGGCAACAGCTTAAATAACTGCGAAGGATAGCATTCGGCATATAGCAGCCGACAGGATACGCTTTACGAGCAAAATGTACGTGCAGGAAAAAAAATCTATACAGAGAAAGGGAACTGGTATGGCGCATGTATTTAGATACCGGCTAAATGCGTACAATTCTAAAATCCCAAGAGAAATTAGCTTGATTTATGTTGGAATTTCCGGTGCAAAATAAATTGCCAAGTTTACAACTACAACAAAGTCCGACGAGCTATACAGCGCATAAGTGGATTGTAGTAGACTGTCTAGATACATATACATATATATATATATATATATATATATATATATATATATATATATATATATATATATATATATATATATATATATATATATATATATATATATATATATATATATATATATATATATATATATATATATATATATATATATATATATATATATATATATATATATATATATATATATATATATATATATATAGTATATATCTGTATATTGAAAGTCAGTCAGGACGCATTGCAGACGCATAATTGATTATACTGCTATTGTCTGCTGCAACTTGACTAAAAGTGTATTGGGTAGGATCTTCCTTTGGCTATATGTATTTAGTTGAAGTTGAAGTTGGTGTTTGGAAATTTACTTGCTCTGCTGTAGGTTGATTTTGTCTTGGCTAGCTTTTCGTCAAAATGCTTTTGATTATTGCAAATTGACATTTATTTGGCGTCTTGATGTTGGCGTACGTGTTGACATGCGTTGGTTCCAATGAAGTTCGAATTGATTTGAATCAAGAAGAATGAAGTTCCAACAGCATTACTGGTCTGAACGTGCTGTCATTGTGCGTTAATTGAGTTAGATTGTTTGTAAGTTTTATCCCACGAAAAAAAAAAATACCAAACAAGAGAAATGTTAACTTTCATAGAAATCTAACTTTGATACACTTTGGAAAAAGGAATTAAAGGGATTAGACACATACATACTTGTTTCTGTACCAATACTCATTTCTGCCCATTTGCTTAAGGTTGCTACTAAATTGTTTAAGACAATTTTTATAAAACTTGTATAGCAAAACTTCACATCACAACTTTTTTTATATTTTAGAACTTATATGCTAGACTGGACTGGACCCTTTCAATATTGGCTTAGTTTATTGAAGCTATTTACAGGAAACAATCTCATCACTCGACGTCCTTGCACTAATCACATTGAAATCAAAAAATATTGTACTACAATCCATATTTCAACAATAATTGAGAGATAAATTTCCCAAAATGAAATGTACATAGCACGAGTAAATATGTAATGTAAGTACAATAATCTTTAAAAATCATCCAGTTTAAGAAGTTCAATGGATTCTTCTCGAATAAATCATATTAAAAACAAGAATAAACGTTAACTTCGGTTCAACCGAAGCTCTAATACCATTCACACGAAATTTTATATAGTATTGTAACACATAAAAGTGTGGGTTTAAATAAGGGGTGGTACACGCTCACTAGTAGATGTGTATGAAGCGATGTAGTAGATGTGTACGATGCCGCAATATCGAATTTCAAGTTGATATTGACGTTTTCCATACAAATGCATAAAAGTGAACTGTGGGTTTATATGGGAACACCTCAGAGTGGGCGGGACACGCCCCTTTGTATATGTATATGAAGCGGTTGTCCATTAAAATCCACAAAATCAAATTACAAGCTAATATTGATCTAAATGAAGGATTTTTCATAAAAAACACAAAATTGCACGGTGGGTTTGTATGGGGACTACCTCAAATAGTGGGCGGGCCACGCCCAATTGTCTATGTATGTTTTGCGGCTGTCTCTTAAAAGGCACCATATCGCATATCAACCTAATATTGACCTAACCTAATATTTTTCTTACAAAAATTCAAAAGTGGGCAGTAGGTTTGTATGGGAGCTACCCCAAATAGTGGGCGTGGCAGGTCAATCTTGATTCGTATTCGTGTTGGACCTTAAAAATTAGACACGTGCCCATCTCCATGAACAAGCATCATTATATCCAATATTTCCACATATACAAAACAGCGAATTGCATATGTGTTTTACTACTAAGGTTAAACGCTTGTAAAAAATGAAATTTTGAAAAAAATCTGTAACAGTGCGGCACCTAGAGAGTTATACCGTGAATTTGGTTTATCTAAATATTCTCTAGTCAGAGAAGTTTTCTTTCCGACAGACAGACAGACAGACAGACAGACAGACATACAGACGGTTGGACATGGGTACAGCGACTCATCTGGCCTTGCTGATGATGAACATACGAGTATATATACTTTATGGAGTCTCCGATGATTCCTTCGCTATGTTACATACACATTTTGACTTTTCAACAAACCTTATATACCTACACTGCATACAACTGTTTCTTGTGCAGGGTTTGAAAATGTCAAGTTTTTTAAGTTTCTTATGTTCATTGGTCTTGTCTTGTCTCCTTTGTGGTGATAGGTTTTCCAAGAGCCATAATAGCAAGTGAGGCTTAGTATATTCAACACCCCATATTTCAAATTGTGGATGTCCGAATTTGTATATGCTAGAGATTATGCCGTTAGAATTTTATTTTTTTTTTCTTTCTTTTTTTTTTTTTTTTTTTGTGGTAATACGCGAGTTACCGAAATAGCCACGTTGCTGAGAAATTTAGTCACGTGAACTACTATCCACTGCTATACATGACCATCTGAACCAGGCTTTACAATTCTATATTCCAATAATAATCAAAAGGCGCTTGACTACTGTATCATTTATGTAATTTAATTCGCCTTGACTTCATCGATAAAACATAAAGTATGGAATGAATTTTACTCAGCTATCCTTCCTATGAATTTATGTAATTCAAACTTCACTTCAAAATACGCATTCACTTAACATAATTAATTTTGTTGTTTAAGCGAGATCATTTCACTTGGCGCTGGGCATTGTAACTTTTTAGTATTGCACAAGTGTATATAGTAGAAATACATTCACACAGACTCACCTGAACGCATAAAATTTCATTTACTGTCCTGTTTGGGTGTTACAGCGCCCTCTGTTGCTTCCGTTTCCGTTCCGGCGCCATTAAGCGTATTAACCCATTTCAGTTGACTGCGAGCGTTGATAAACCGACGCATGTCGGATTTTTTTTCCGAGATTTGAAAGTAGCCTTGAACAGGTAGCTGAGCCCATGAGAGAATTTAATTGAATTGGATTGGATTTAAGCGCATTATTTGCGTACATCTTTCATTACGTATTATTTTCGTTTGAAATTTGTTTATTTTTAGCAAACAATATTTTAAGTTACATTCACAGCTGAGTGATGAGGGTAGACAGCAGCAAGACGTAAGTAGCAGATAAAACTGCTTCAGTAATATGTTTCATAATAAACACGCGCACAAAAATCCTTTCTACTGCTCCTTTTTTATTACTGCAGCAGCTGCTGCTGCTTCTGCTACTTTTGCTAAATTTAACAAGTGTGTATTTGCTTCAAAATTTCCATATCAACTGTTGTACGCTTAACAATAGCTTCAATACCTAGAAATAATTGTGTTAAGGGGTTTTCAATAAGGATATAACAATTTTGTATTTTAATACAAACACATTCTTAAATTTTTTTCAGGATCTGTTAACGTCAGTCATTTTTATCTTCCTGAAGTTCACGAAAGTGGCTCGTTTTGAAATTATCAAAAATCATTACCGAAGTTCTGAGCCGGCAATCGCAACTTTAAGAGCGTTTAATAATCGTACCACCAAACAGCCTGTACGTGTTTTAGTGGATAAATTCGAGTCAACATATTCAATATTGGATGTTTCTATGCCAGTGTGACAACGCATCGGTTGAAGTACCGAAAATATCGCATCCTGAAGCACGATTTAAATGATCGCCCTATTTGCTATCATGTTGGAAGGAAATTCTTGAGCAGAATTGGTTGGACTTGACTTTGGTAATGTGTGGTTTCAACAAGGTGCTATCACATGCCACACAGCTGGTCACACAATTGAACCATTGAAGGGGAAGTTCGGTAACCATGTAATGTGAAAAATTGTTCCGGTCGAATGATAACAACGGTCATACGATTTAACGCTGTTGATTCCTTTATAGGGGGTTTAGTTCTTGGTTTACTCCAACAAGCAAACAACATTAGAGGAGCTCAGGAATAATATCGAACGCGAAATTGACAACGTTCCGGGCGGTATGTGTGAAACAGTGGTAGAAAATTGACTCCAAAAATCCATACTTATATGCAACATGTATACTGCACCTAGAATAAATTGCAATCCAACATCTTAGTTTTTCTGTGTTTTATTTAAACATCGGGTATACAAATCCGTTTTCAAAATATGGCTCTAGCTATTGTGAATGTTTCATAGTAACAGCTGATTTCGGTAGTTTTAGAGAGGTTAAACATTTCTCTATAATATTCAGTTTATATCGTTCATTCCCACTTGTTGAATATGTAAACTTTTATCTTAACTAAGCAGCATTAGCGGAAGGTTATAGTTTTCTGCTTTAATTGAATGAAAAGTGCGCATCGAATGCTTGTGGAAGTTTATGGTGACAATGCTCCAACTGATAAATCATGTAGGGAATGGTTTTGATATTTTAAGAATGATGTTTTAAGCCTTCCTCTGGACAGCCAAAAAAAAAAAATTCGAAGACAAAGAATTGGAGGCATTAGTCGATGAAGATCCGAGTCAAACGCAAAAGGAGCTTGCAGAAACATTGAGAGTGACTCAACAAGCACTTTCTGTACGACAAAAATCCATTTGAATGATTCAAAAACGAGGGTGCCTTATGAACTGAAGCCTAGAGATGTCAAAAGGCGATTTTTCACTTGCGAGCAGCTGATTCAAAGGCAACTGTGTATGGGGATGAGAAATGGATACTCTACGATAATCCCAAGAAGAAAAATTACTACGCTATGCATGGTCAATCATTACCATTATCCTCAACACCAACCCCAAAGACGAATATTCATTCCGGACATTGCTCCTTCTGATAACTGGTTGTTCCGACGGCTGCGGCACGATTTGGCTTGTTATCCGTTTATTTCTTTCGCAGAAATAGAAAATTCGATCACCTCTAAAGACAAAACATTTCATCGCAATGGAATTCGAAAATTAACTGAAAGGCGGCCAAACCAGCGATGGAAAATACTTCAATTAATCTTTGTATTCATTTTGTTCTAAAATAAATGCAATTATGACCACAAAAAAATAGATCGAATAGATCGAATTTGTACTGCCAATACAAAATTGTTTTGTCTCTATTGAAAAATCCTTTATTTACATATACTTGTTAAAAGCTTCATTCCCAATTCGATTTGTTCGTTCGATTCATTCGATTCAGCGTTTTTATGAAATCAATAAGCGGAAAATAACTGCAACTGACACGTGCCAGGATATGAAGACGACAGCCATACAAAAGATACTGTTTGGAAAGAAAGGGTTGAATAGGCGGTTAGGTGTGCGAAGTCCTTAAGCGCCCTTAAGTATGAAATAAACATGTGCTTTACACGCATTGTAGCGCAGAGCAAAGTAGCTCAACAGAAAACGCTTTAGATGCCTTTGAAGTCGTCGCATAAGCATATTGAATGTGAATGAATATATGTATATATATAGGATATATATGAGAGTATATTGTATAAAGCATATAATGCATACTTTTGGGTATATTCAAATGCATATAAGTTGTTTCAACGAAACCATTTATGTGTATATATTGTATCTTTTTAAATCAATCTTATTGATATTTTACTACAACGTAAAGAGGCAAATAAGTAGTTAAAGTGCTTTGAAAATTTTTTGTAACATTTTACGCAACAACAAATGCAACAAATTATTTAATTTAATATAATTTATTAGATACCTACTTATAAATAGGGGGTTGGGATCATTTGCAGAAGTGGAAAGTTCTTTGGCAATTCTCTTAAGAACGGCCAAATTGCGTTTCATTTACAAATGGCCAAAGCTGCTCACAAACGTCAGCCGCAAAACAACGTTTACCAGTGAAGACACAGAAGAACGACAATGGAAGACTGTTTAGATGAACAGGAATCACTGAGACTATGGAAAAGTCACTTCTCTAAGCTACTTAGGGCGATCAAAAGAACCGATACCACCGATAGAGAAATATTTTTAAAACCAACAATTGATGATGGCTTTCTTGTAAAGACACCGGATTATAACGAGATCAATTCAGTAATTAAAAAACTAAAGAATAACAAAGCGTCAGGCTCCGATGAGCTGACAGCTGAGTTATTCAAGACCGGTGGCGAATAATTGGTTAGACGTATAGACCAATTCTTATGCACAAAAAGGTCCATGGAATAAATCTTCCTTCAATTGGTTATGAAATTCTGTGCCGCGTACTGTGTAAACATCTGGAGCCATACATGGCTTCAGAACAAAGAGGACGACCAGTATCCAAATTTTCACTCTACGCCAAATCCTAAAGAATAGCCGGGAGTACAACAAATACACACACCACCTATTTGTCTATTATAAGCTATATGAACTTAGTATCCGAACAAAGATCGTTCGACATTGCATGTTGACGCTATCACACACTACGAACCCTTTGATACCAAGAGAGGTTTCAGGCAGGGTGATGCTTTATCGTGCGACTTTTTTAATATTTTCATGAAGTAATTTTAAATTTAATTTTATATCCCGAAAACATAGCCAGTGCAATAATGTTTCACCTCTCTCATTTACATCTTAATCAAAGCATCTTATGTCAGCAGACAATGAAGCTTTGTTGAAAAATTTTATTGCAGTGTTTCCCTCAATATAAGACTCACTCCCTCCAGTTTTTGGCTTGTCGACTATTAGACCCATTTTTTCTCAGAAATGTAGTCGAATATTCTTTTTATACCATTCACACATGGTATTATCAGTTTGTCTGAAAGCTTACAACGCATTAAAGGAGCCATCGTAGACCCCATAAAGTACATATATTCTTGATCAGTTCGACGAGACGAATCGTTCTAGCCTTATTATTATATTCAGTGGATTCAATTCAGTGGATTTTTACAATATACATGTAAAATTTTGCGGTTGAAGTTTCAGTTAAAACATTACATAGTTTACCATTCACCATTGTAAGTTGCAGAATATGTACAATATGTATCGTTTTCTGAGCTGTATTGAATTTAGTGAGAATTAATTTAGCATCTTCTTGAAATCCATCTCTTCATCGATGTACAATTGAACGGACTCTTTTTTAAGTTGAAACCTGAAAGAACGGCAATAGCGGATGGACGAGGATAGCGAGGATTTTTCCAAACTATCTTGGTACTATGTGCCTCATCTGATTTTATTACAAGTTGGAACGGGACATATAACTTAACAAATAAGTTACTCTCTTCCAAATTATTATTTTTAACTCGATGTGTCCCGAACTGTCATCAAAATTCCTTTTCCCTATTAATGTAACGTCGCTTACAGGCTCATTCAAAACTGCATAAATTACAACGCATTTCTCCCATATTTTGTACGATAATCAAGCACGGTTTTCACAATTGAAGGATTGTTTTCAATGTAAAGCGCCACAATTTCAGCGCGTTATTTCGGTGTGTATCGACTCAAAGATAAAATGGTATTGAATGACGTCTTAAAAATGTGCTCATTTGTCGAAATTGGCTAAAAAACGACAGAGCTAATCAGTATTGACAGACCAGATGGCACATCCTGCATATATTTATTAGCTTTAAAACAAGAAAGGAAAGCCAAATTTGTAAAATCAACCCTCGTAACATTTGTGCATTCTCTGGGGTAATTAGCAAATTATGCTGTTGCTTGTTTTTGCCGCCCCCAAACGCCTCAATACTATTTAGTTCCATTGTGCTAAATCAGCAACAGAAATGTAAATTTCAATTTGAAGTCGGACATATCAAAAGTTATTATATTATATATATTATATTACAATGCGTAGCCACAAAACCTATTTTGTTATTAGGTTTTATTCGTTTCATTTTTGTTTCCGAAAAATATGCAAATATTGTAAGTAATTTATTTATTTTTGCAATGCTATGTTGCATTTTTGGCCTTCTATACTTCTATAACTCAGTATCTGTCTCTAAAGAGAAATTTAACAAGCAATGAATTTTATTATACTACATTTACTTCACTATTTCAGACATAGTGGTCTGTAGGAGAATGAATTGATGGTGGTTGGTTGTATTTAAAGGGTTAAAGGGTTGTTGCGGTTAAATTGCTCTGTGGACCTATTAAATGCTTCAGTGAAATATTTCATTTTGAATAAAAACAAAAAAGAAGAATTACATGCAAATGCCATTTTGTATTGTGGTGTAATGCAAAGTTGCTAGAGAACATTTATAATCGGCTGAGCAGCGAAGCTTTGAGGAAGTGTGACAATTTTGAATTATGAAACTGGTTCTAAGAAATGCGGATGAAAATGCAAGTAATCTCCATAAAGATTCGTATACTACTCTATACAACTCTTAAGTGTTGCTAATAGCATTGCTATGAATATTAAGCAGATGAAGTTTAATAATATACATATATGTTTGTACTTATCAGATTTGCATTGTAGGTATTATTCTGCATTGATTCAAGGATTACAATCTGTATTTATTTACATCAAATTGATGAATAATTTTTATGCCTTAGAATAAAATTGTATTATTCATTTGTATGTCTCTATGTAGCAGATAAAAGAAAACATGCCATATATATTCTTGATCAGCATTAAAATGTGATTCGTTATCTGTTTATCTTCGTTTATCTTCGTTTATCTGTATGAACGTCGAGATCTGTAGATACTGTAAGATAAATAGAGCTCACAAACTAATATTTTTAGACTCTACTATTAAGCTTAATCATAGTCAGTCTATGACGTAGTGCCTGGGCCAAGGCCACATGACAAGCTAGTGGTCACTGCGAAGCAAGCTCGAACAGCCAGTTAATCTAACTAAGACTCAGTGTCAGAGCTATAACGTTGAAGAGCCATCCTGACGGAAAACGAGTACTGAGCCTGGCCTAGGCCGGATAATCGCATAGCAGATGTGAACTAGTATCGTCGTCCTCTAGACAGAATCTGCACTCTCTAATTATCCAGTAAACTCTAAAAAAGAATTGTTCCAAACCTATAAAGGGAGTTGCCGAAACAGTCCCGGCCAGTTCATCAACACTTTCACTTCCTGCGATACCCTTGTGATCAGGTATCCAACAGATCATGACTTTGCAACTGATTGAAGAACCTGCCTTGAGGAAAAATTACAAGAGGGTAGTGCTTCAATAGCCGCTTGGCTATCTTAGAGGATAATTTTGTTCAAAAGATTTCGGGCGCATACCTCATTGGCGTGGACTTCACATTGAAAAACCATGGGCTAGGCACTCATGACAGTAGAGATACTGGTTTTGGGTCCGAAGACAGCCGCATATATACCCTTATCTGTAAGTGATCCATTTAATCATACATGGCCCAGTACCAGAACTGCCATGTTCCCAGTCTCAGCGACTGAGAAGCGTCTGCCGGAGCTCAGTTCCGTGGTCAAACAGCCTGATACGTTACAGATTTCGATGCCAGGGATAAGTGTTAGAATACAGGAGTGACCCTGCTCAATTAGCGTCAGACTGTTAGCTGTTTGAAGTCTCAGAGGATTCAGTGAAAATGTACAGTGGAGGTAGACCGATGATTGCCTTCATTGCGGCAGTGGGGCATGCTCAGGCAAGTAAGCCGATGCAGTTTGTCTTACTGCCTTATTGCAAAGGTTTGCAGTAGTGTAGGCTAACATACAAGAGCGGCGTATATGACTATGGGTCTCACCATTGAGGTGTAACTCCAAAGTATTATCATTGCCGAGAGGATCCACGTCCGACAAAACAGGCGTTTACATGTTTATACTGACATTGTTGCCCTGCTGAGGGTATTTTTTAAGATGCTTGGTGAGATTATCTCTGCCTTTATGTTTAAGAGCTCTTATGATAGAGCTGTAGTTCGTGCTATCAAAAGCACCCTCAATGTCAAGAAAAGAACCCAGCGCTATTTCTTTTGATTGAAAGTCTCTCCTGTTACCTATTATTAAAATTTTTGAATGAATTCTTGACATGGGCATGTCATTTTTCGAAGTCCTCCTAATTTGATATTGTTGCATTTACTCAATTTTTAAAAATGTTCTTTGGTGAAGGAAACTAGTTTTCGCACTCTGACCAATGGAACTGAGCGCAAACGCTCACCATTTTAGATACTTTGATAAACAGGCACCCAACAGATCGACTTGCCGAAGTACAACCAATTACTTTTTCATTGACTATAACCGCAAAAACAAAAACTTTTGATTTTTTATTTTATACAAGGTGTCTCAAAAGAGAGTTCACATTTAAAAAGCGATAAAAAAGTAAGTAGTTTATTGAAAAAATGTTTATTACACATTAAAATACACACTTTGCACATTTTTTAAAATGGAAATGAGATTCATCCGAAAACAAGATGTTGGTACACGTTGGAAAGCGCTCAATCATCTGTTTTATGAATTCAAGCCTCTGTCCAGCATCCTGAGGCTTTAATTCTTGCAGCAACAGAATTTTTTAGGGGTGCAGCTTTAAATCTTTGTGTAAAATGCGGAACAATGATGATATATGCACGTTTAAAGCAACATAATGCTTCCGAATCGAAAGGTCCGAGTTGACACGAACATACTGAGTAACACTGTCTATGTTACGTCGCTGAATTACCGTTTTTGTAAAACTCACGTACGCATAACGCACGGTCCGCTCCTGAGAAACGCTCCATAGTGACTAAATTCACAAAAGCTAAGCTACCGATTGACTATACCCGAGCCCACGGTATAGTTGCGTTCACGCAATCAGCAAATCAAATGTCAAATTTCTTTTGAGACACCCAGTACAATATTTTTAAATTGACCACATGCTGCCAGTTGCAAACTGTCGCGTACTATTTAGGTAGCAGTTTTTCGTACAAATTCTAGATAATACCACAGTTGAAGTTTTAAATCATTTTTCTAGTTTAATAGAACTAAAAACGCTTCGGCTAAAAAGCGAAGAAGAAATACTTGGTCTCATTCCTAAAGGAATGTTGCCTATGGAATCGTGTGAGCTGTCATTTAGTAAACTTCAATTTATTAAATCTTATCTTCGATCAACTTTGAACCGAGTCATTTTCTGGTTTTGTTCAATCGCCAGTATTTTATGTGCGCCAGGTGCCAGTTATTGTTAATACTAAGTTTGCTACGATTATCCCAGACTTGGTAGTTCCAACACATGTTCTGCCGCCCACACTGCCAAGCCCAACGCAACGATCGTTAATTAAGGGAACGCATGCTCTGAGGCTACTCAGAGATATGTGTTCTAACAGACGGTTGTGAGCTGCTTGGACTGTTTACAAAAGAGTCGTTTTGCTCATTTCCAAGTACTTGGTAATCTGTAACTCTCCGCATTAATATGGATTTCTCCAAACGTCCCCATTTCACTATTTTATGTTAAGTATACAAAAACACATGGCTGGCAATGGATATTTCGAAAAGTTTTCTAGTAGCCCCTTTAAGAATTGTCAAAACCACAATTATATTTACAATAATAGTTTCAGAACCATATTATTGTCAAAGACAAAAAAAAAGGAAATAAATATATTAATTGAATTATATTAGAATGGATCGCAGGAAAACTCGCGTTGACGTCGAATCGATATCCAGTTCAAGTTCAGTTTCTATTATTTCGCAGCCGCTACCGCTGCATAATTTCATTGGTGTGGGAATCGACGATATTGATTTAATATATCGCACACTGAAATGCGAAGACATTAGACTACCGGAGTTAGAAAGCATTCATGAAGACATTGAGGAGCTGAGCCTCGAAGAAGAGGAACTACCCGATTTAGACGAGCCAACGTCGGAGTACACACGAGCCCATCGTTTATGGGACGAACTGGAGTGTTTGAAGAAGCAAATACAGCTCTTACAGTTGGAGATCAAAAAGCGACGCAAGAGTGGCACTTCCATGGCCGATATCGAGTCAAAAGACAGTCGATTTGACGAGCAAATGCAAGAGGAAGTGGAAGAAGCACGCGTTTGCAGCAAACCGCTGGAGGACGAAATAAACGCAGACGAATTGGCTGTTAGCCAACTGCAAAAGGAACACAGCAAATTGCAACAAACGATCAGTTCGTATATTCTTGCACTGCACGGTAATCGCAACGAATTACGTGCATTGCGTAAGGCCTCGTGCCGGCGCGCTAAGCTCATACGTCATCTGGAGCTAAACTTCGAAGATCTAATTGCCTGGCAGGAGGAAGTTTCCAAAGACACGCACGCCTGCAGACAACGTCATCGGTATGTAGAGCATACCAAGTGGTCGACCGTTAAATGCTCCAAAATGTTGAAGAAACAATTCATGTGGGTAACAAAACATGTCCATAAATATGTGCCCTTCTGGCAATATAAGAAATCGTTGAAGCAATGTTGTAAAAAGGCGAAGCAGATTCAACAGTTTGTAGATGAGCTACGTGTAGACGCTGATCAACGCTTCGATAAAATCGAGAGCATAATAGCAGATTTCGGTGTTTCGAACACCGCAATCGAACGAGTCTTTTAAAATGCTTAAGTTTTCACGGCTATATCAAAATGTACAACATGGTCTCACCAACGCCTGCTTTTAAGTGTTACACATAATGAAAAAATACATACCTATTAGCACTAAAATTCTACTAGCAGATACTTCAATTATGATTATATTATAATAGTGAGTTGAATGCTTCGTTTTGATTTACTTCCTCGTCAGAACTAAATTTATAGAGTGAAAAAAAAAAATTGCGAGCAACTGAAAGTGATTTTTCCTATGTAATTTTTATATGAACTAAAAGACCATAACACATGATTTGAACAATGTATATGCGTAATTCGTCACATCTCAGTAACTACATGAATCAGATGGATGAAATTTGGTGGTACATATGAAAAGGTCGACGGGGCAAATAAAGTCCACTGAAAAACTGGATGGTGACAAGCTTTCTATATAAGAGAAAACCCAAATTAGTCATATTTTAGTAACTATTTACATCAGAGAAAAGATAATTCAGTACATACACGCTGTGATCTTAAAATAACCGAAATTTTTAGTTATAAAATAAAACAAGCGTGGTATTTTGTTTCAAAGCTAAAATTTATTCAAAATACGATCCATTTAACTAAATACAACGTTTGGAACGCTCAATCAATTTATCCATAGACTATTTAAACTCACTTTTTGGGATGTTCTTTATCACCTGTGTATGGCTGGAATGTCATCGTAAAAAGCTTTCATTGCATTTTTCATTTTTGGGAAGAGAAAATATTGGGAGGCCAGATCGTTATGCGTAGAATGAAGTGTACTCGGTGGCGATTTGAGAGCAACTAAAATACATTTTATTCATGTTTCACTTACAGAGTCTATGTGCTTAACAGTTAGAGTAATATTCCAGTGTATGACTGGGTATAATAATTGACATTCTAACAGAGACATTCTGACAGGCGAATACGGATGGTGGTCGATGATGCAAATCTGTTATTAATGAAACACGACCGATTTTTTTATCATAATTTAACTAATGTGTAACAAAACGTGCACACACCTTTCTTTTATCCAAATCTTCAGTTAATACTCGTATTTTATATATTGTACAGTAAGATGAATTTTATTCTTCTGCCAGCGAGAAGCGCAGTGAAATTTGCATCGATGGCGATTATATCACTTATTTTTTCCACTAACTCATCAAGATTAGATGCTTCGGATCGTCCTGGTCTTGGATCATCAAATCGTGTTTACTTGAATACGACTCATACAATCATCATCACAAACTTTTATTAACAATTTGTAAGTGTCAGCATATTTTTTACCAAGTTTAAAACAAAATTTTAAATAAAAATAACTACAAACACTGCTGTTATTAAAACTTGTGTCATTTTGTAACCTGCCAAACGATTAGCATGAACTTAGCTGCTTTCGAAAGAAGAAAAATGTACATTTGGAACACTGCCAACATTTAATAGATTGCACTACATGTTCTATGATTTTATGGTTATTTTTAGATCATACCTTGTATGTAGAGGGCTAGACAAATAAACGGTGCCTCGCCCCATATAGGAGAAAAACAATCTTTGTACTTAATTTTGTGGAAGTGGGCGCCTACAACGTTGGTGAGGCCAGCTAGTATTTTTATGAGAACTGATATCCGTTTTTCCCAAAGATAATATAGAGCAGTGAATCAGTAACATTCTTGCTGATGTGATTGTTTCTGGGCCTCCAAAGTCTGATATGGTTATCCTCCAAAAAGATACGTACGATGTTATCTGTACGATAAAGATCTAGCGATTATTGAACCCGTTCTTGTGTTATTATAATGTAACGCAAATGATTACTGCACCATTGCTTTGACTTTCTAGCTCCATGAGGAACCACGCACATTTGCTGTAATGTCCATTATTATTCGCCAATTTGATTAATTTCGGTTAACACTTCCGGTTTCGGTTTTATACCCTGGTATAAGCTCATTTGCATACCCGTCTCGTGGAATCCTTAAATTGTTCGCACACGAATTCACCATTAATTTCTTAGACGACAACCAGATTACTAATTAGTTCATATCTTAGTTAATGCATTGAAAACTGATTTAAGGCGATGCGTCAGTATTCTTTATAACAAATATCATTCAATTTTGAATAATGACGAATATTCCAACCATGTAGCTAATAGACCCCATATGGTTCTCCTAATAATGAATTAATTTTTTCAATTTGATAATAAGTAAGAAATATAATGGGTGCTTCTTTTGGAGATTTTCTTTTAGATTTAAATAAAATACTTAAAATAGAATTGGATGTCGAAATCTTTATTATGACCCAAAAGAAGAATCTCAGACATTTACTTTTTAAAGATAATTGAATTCAATTGATAGCCGCGAATACTCTGTAGGTGGTCCATTCGGAATATCCAATTTTCCATCACTCTTTCCAGCTTTGCTAATGGTATCTCGTGAATTACGCAAGTAAGGTCGGCTTCCAAGTCCTGCATCGTAGCTGGGTTATCGGCGAAGACTTTTGACTTCACATAACCCCAAAGAAAAATTCCAGTGGTGCGATAACACATGATTTAGGCGGCCAGTTGACAGTTGTCTGAAACTCCCAAATTAGGGAATTTCTCAATAAAGCCTTTATTTCGCGCTGTGTGTGCCGTAGCACCAAATGTCGCCGACATCACGGGCTTTAATTTCAGGTAACAAAAAGTCCGTTATCATAGTGCGATAGCGCTCGCCATTGACGGTTTTGTTCTGTCCTGCCTAATTTTTATAGAAACACGGAGTGATGATTCCGCCAACGGTAGTTCAAGAATTTTTTCGGGTTACTCATCAGCTCAATTGCAGCAATTCTCGAAGTGCACGAAAAACATTTTTCACAGGACGCTGATTTTTGTAACATACTGGAATAAATTGGAGACGTTGTTGCGGTTAGAGTCTTTCCATGATGCATTGTCAAACCCAAAATACTGTATAAAAATAAAATGACAGTATGACATTGATAACACATGATTTAGGCGGCCAGTTGACAGTTGTCTGAAACTCCCAAATTACGGAATTTCTCATTATCTGTGAGACATTTTCAAGATGCATCCGCTGTATTCAACTTTGCTGCCTCTGCTGTTTTTGCTTTTATTAAACTCAGTTACTGCTAGCTATATGAAACAGCTGTCAAGAGAAGAATCCAGAACACATCATTCACGCACTACCAAAGGTCCACAACCAATAAATTATGATTTTCAATTTCCAAGATTATAAAATTATATATATATATATATATATATATATATATATATATATATATATATATATATATATATATATATATATATATATATATATATATATATATATATATATATATATATATATATATATATATAATATTGAACGTAGGTGGTGGTTTGTTATAAACTGCAATAAAAAGAAGTATATATATGTGCCGACTTACAACCGGTTATCTTAAAAATTGGTGACCAAAAAAATTCGTAGCAACATCCAGACAGACTTATCATCATTCGAGCTGATCAATAAAGTAAATATACTTCATGGGGTCTACGATGCCTCTCTCTTTTAATGCATTACAAACATTCAGATAACATTCAGATATGGCATTTAAAATTAATTATAAGTCATGTATGGTTAAGTATAATCTAAATGTCCAAGTTTGAAGTCTGCTTCTAAGATCTGTTGTTTCATACACCCAGATGGTGTAACAGACATAGCTAAATCGATTCACTCTCCGATGATGATCAAGAACTTGGTGTTGGAATTAATTTTTCGATTTTTGAGCGTTTATTTAAAAAAGCGTTGTCATGTTGGCATATTCCGGCCGTTTTTCCTTCAATGTTTGGCTCAATTGCATCAATTGTTGTTGGTAACTTTCACCAGTGATGGTTTGGTTAGTTTGCAGCAGCTCATAGTACACAACTCCCTTCTGATCCCACCAAATACAGAGCATGAGCTTGGCACCATGAATATTCGGTTTGACCGTCGATGTTGATGCATGGCCGGGTGGACCACATGACTTTTTTTTTTGCTTTGGGTTTGTCGTAATGGATTCACTTTACATTGCCAGTAACAATACGATGCAACAAACTCTTCCGATTATGACGTTCAAGCAGCTGTTCGCAAGTGAAAAATCTACTTTCGACGTATCTTGTACGACACCCAATTTCCTTGCTTTTGAATCATTCCCATGGCTTTCAGGCGTTTGCCAACTGTTGACAAGTCAACTCCCAATGATTCGGACAATTCTTGAAGGGTTTGACTCGTATCTTCAAGCATAGTCCCCAAAAGCAAAACTTCCAGCAAATTGCGTTGTGTTGGAACAAAAGTCAGCATGTTCATAGAGCAAAAAAATATGTTGTTTACACTTCAGTGGAATGACACATACTGAAAATTAAAGCTTATGAAGTAGGTTTTCACATGAAAATAGTCACAGGTTTACAGGATGCAATTTAGTGCTAGTTACGCCATCTCTTATAAATCCTTTAACATTAATGCCAACACCTCAATATATACTTTATGGGGTCTATCACGCCTGTTTTTGTCCGTTATATACATTTGCACAAACTTATTATACACTTCATCCTTTGAGTACAGGGTGTAATGATGTACAGCTGAGTAGCTACAAGAAAACGATAAAGTGATCCAGCGATAAAGAACTTGGCACATTTTCAATTACCGTTCCTGCGACCATCAAACCGTATGGAGTATGCTGTATCCTAGTCTCCCTCTGCTTAACGACTGTGAAAATATTCAGAAACATAACTAGAAGTGTCAGTCCTACTTAATAGTACAGGTAGATGTTTATTAGAATGTGATATACATATATCTATCTCAGTGGCAAATAATGTATTATACTCACTGAAAAGCATTAGAAATACATCGTAGTCATGTTAACTAATAATAATAATAACATTAAGGATTTGTATAAACAATTAGGACAAAGTTGATAAGTGTATAAAGCACTTTAAGACTGTGTGATAAAATATTTAAGTGAAAGTGGGCGGCTCTTAGATGATAGTAAGTAGAACAAAGCCAGTGCTCAAAGTACTTCCACATACACAAAGATACTCTCTCTTCAGCTAGTTAACAAACAAACAAAACTAAAAAATTACAAAAAGGATAATGGCGTTGTTAAGTACGCGGTTGATAGAACTCTGCATAAACACGGTTGATAATGATAAAACCATATAGAATACCAAGTGTCAGGCAGAGAGACAGACAGCTAGTATGAGATACTCGTAAAGCGAATTAGTGTGTTGGCTGGCTTGCATTTAATCCTATTTCAACACTTGACAGAACGCGGCGAGCAGCGACATTCAAGAGAGCTAAGCGAGGATTTTTAATAAACGTGTGGGTGTATACACACATGTATATCTGTGTATATGTGCCTTTATTAAAATCATAAATCTGCATTAAGTGAACGCAGCGTCTTTCAAACGGGTTTTACATTTTTTTTTCCGCTGCACAGATACTTTTCTATATGGCTGCACACATTAAAATTCATTTTAGACAGCGAAAATAAAAATAAAGATATAAAGCGGAACGCACATTTTTCATTTTGACTCACTGCCCTGAAATATTCGCTACACTTCTCCATTGAAATATTTTTTTTATTTTTTTTGGTCGATTTTTGTGGGTTTTGGATTTAGTTGTGCTTTTTCTTCCTTTAAAAGGTTTTAATTTTTGCTCGTATGTGATTCATTTTTACGCCGGAAATGCGGATTTTCTTTTTTTATTTTGCGCCTTAAGTGCTTACAATGTATCAGGGTACCTAAATATAGCACACTAACAAAACGCACATGCAAAATGGAACATTGAAGTGTCAAAACTATCTGCACGTGTGTGTGCTTCAATTTTACACGAGCATTTCTCATTCGCACGTTCGTGTGCCATTTTGTTTCCTGTTTTTTTGTTTTTTCAAGCATTTAGTTATAGAAAATCATTTTAAACAATTAAAGAATGTGTACTTGCGAAACTTCAACTACTTAAAATCTACCAGTCTTTTCATAAACTTTTATGGTATGCAGGTGGTTTTTGTTTTTATTTTAAAAGTTCCTTTTCGGTACTTAGTTTTATGGCACTACAACTGTATATTGGTTATGGTCGCACGTCTATGTCAGTACAAAGCTTGGTGAAGCCATCCCAGACATGGTCATGTCAACGTAAGCTCGGTCGTCCGCTTTGATGCTGTTCATCATTTAAGTCCAGATTTCCGTCGTAAACATTTAGTGCTAATTAGAGCAGCCGCTGGAATTTTTGCACTGGCCTATGTCAACCTAACTCTAAACTCTTCCCGAAATCTAAAAGGACCAAGCATCGTATGCAGAATCTATCTCTCGAACACTCCCAAAGGTGTTGCATCAGAGACCACGCTTCTGCGCTATAAAGTCCCGGACTACGTGCGCCTTATAGATTTTTATCTTCATACTTCAAGAGATGGTTCTACTTCCAATCTGCTTGCTGAGCCCAAAATAGTCAAGTGGTCGATTATCAAGCGTGATTCTTCGCCTAATATCTAGGCTGACGTTGTTGTTGCTGGTTATCTCTGTAAATTTCTACAACATTGTTGTTAAAGTTCTCCATACTCACATGCCGTCCAAGATGCGACGATGGTTTGTTTGTTAGTGGACATGAAGTACTTCATTTTGTCCTCGTTCATCACTAGGCCCATGAGACGTAACTGCTTCTCAATCAAAACACCCTGCTAAGTCACCGTTCTTTTGTACCGATGATGACCATGCAGCATACGCGAGTATGATATTATGAGTATCATATTAGCGAAGATTGGAGATTAAAAAAGTCACACGATATAACATCACCCTGCCTGAAATCTCTCTTAGTATAAAGGTGTTCGGACAGGTTCTTTCCTATTCTAACGCCACCTTGAGTGTGCGATAGTTTCAGCTCGCAAAGCCGAGCAATCTTTGCTGGAAATACCAAGTTCGGATAAGGCTTTGAAGAACTTCGTTTTTATCGTCGTGCCGAAAGTTGTCTTAGAATCCCATTGGTAAAGTAATAAATATATAAGCAATGCATCTTAGTTTTTCAATGATGTTATAAAATGTGTTAACCTGCAACATTTAATTATCAAAAGCAAACAAATTGCAATCACACACAACGCTTTGCCTACCATGCTAAGTTAAACGATACGCGAGTCTAACACATAATCCTATCGCATGCATTTTCAAACCACTTCTCAACTCTTGTGCTGTCTAGCTGTCGTGTGTGCCGTATTGAAATACATGCAGCACAAATTGCACACTCGAAAAGGACACACAAATATCCACCACACGAGTGAAAAAAAATGTAGGCACACGAGCGTGCGAAGCAGAATTGCTCGTGTTCAATTTCTGCTGATAGTGTTAATACTACCGTTTTTTCGCAAGCGCGTTGCATACCATACACTATATCGCACAATCTGCATACAATATGAACTCTGCAATGTATTAACCGCGAGATTTTGGTTCCATTTTAAATAGAATGAGTAATCCACAGATTTTTTTTGTTCGAGCGCGTGAAGCACACCATACCGGCTCAGAAATGATTAAGCAAAATTAATCCTCTTTTTTTGTAGCGTAAAAAGTATTTATTTATTTTTTGTGTGGTTTTTTATTTCAAAGTAAATGTAATTAAATATTGTAGTAGCACATCAAGATAAGCTCGATTGGGTATTTGTGGTGTTGGTAGTTTCAATGGGTTCCATGTGCCATTTCTCCAAGGTATATCATCTACAAAAGGTGTAGTGTACAATAACGCAACAGTACAATAACGAGGACGAAGATGTATTTAGCCAACAACTTTTCAAATTGACTCATAAATAATTTCTGAAACATGCTAAACTTTTTGCTAGCAGTTTATACTAAATTCACACAAGCTCTTTTGTTAAACTAAAATTCCCAAGTGGTGCTTTCAAAGTCAATTATAAATAAAACACGTTAGTGAATCGCAGTGCAATCTTAATTATATTTATTTGTCTATGCTTAAATGCTCGTAGCACAATTCAATAAATCTTTAATGAATAGTTTAATGAATGCATCTAAGAGGTTTAGTATTTTGGTGTAACCGAAGCGTTAAAACTCTATAAAACCGCCACTGCATTAAAAAGAATATGGTTCGGATAATTTATTTTACAACGTATACTTCTGGCTGAAGTAAAGGTTCCGATAAATCAAAATTCAAAGAATGTCCTGTAAATATGTCCTGTAAAATAATATTTGTAAGCAAAACACTGAAATTCAAATTGTATGCAAAATAAGAAAGGAAAAATCGGATACCCGTAAACTAGTTATATAGGTTGTTTTTTTAGAGGTTAAATTTTCTGACAGGGACTAATCTGTCATAAATTATGAATAGACTAACGCCAGAACAACGCTTGCAAATTGTGCAAATTTATTTCGAAAATCATGGTTCAGTTCGAGAATGTTACCCTACGCTACATCTATTTTACGGTCAACATAATCGTCCATCCGAACGACTAATTGAATTAACGTTTTCGCACCATGTATTATCTAAATAAAAATTAGTCGAAAATGATGCCTCCAGAATGCGCCACATCCGACATAGCACCAAATAATCAATCTAATAAAGCCAATTTTCAGTTTTAAATTATGCAATCTAAGTATTTTAATTTAAATCAAAGTTCTACTCCTCTAAAATAACACCCTATTTAAGTGTATTCATGTTCAGCTAAACGATACAAGTCAATCTATTGATGTTCACCCGTTTGCCCACGTGTCTGTCCTTGCGTCTGTCGAAGAGAAGTGTATTCAGAAATTCAGAAATTCAGAAATTAGAGACTGCAACTAGCTTCATAGACTCCCTAGGTGTCGCACAGATAAAAGTCTACCTCAAAATTTCTTTCCTCAAAACTCTTTTACCACAGTTGTAAATACATATAGCCTGTTCGATTTTTATAATCTGCATACGTAGTATTACGGAGATTCAAAAGCATTAAAAAAAGCATCGTAGACAACATAAAGTATATATATTCTTGATCATCTCGACGAGACGAGACGAAACGAATCGAACTAACCGAGACCGTCTGTTTGTCCGTATGACACATTTCCGAGTTAATCAAAACTTGTCACTTAGTTTTTAAGATATCGATATAAAATCAGATATGGAATCAGATATGTTGACTTCTCGTGTTCCTATTGTAATATATTGACCATATCACAGTTACTTTTACAAACCTAGCGCCCACTTTTCAGATTTTGCATGAAAAACTTTTTTATTACAGTCATTATCAATTAAGGACAGAAACTTCACATAATTACACTGGCCTACATGATTTTTGCGAATAAGATGTAACCTAGTGTTTCCGAATGGATTTTTCGTGCTGAACACGAATCTGGTTTCTGAGAAAATAATGGTTGAAACTCCTAGAAACAGGATTTTTGGGGCAAAATCCATGACTAGGTCCCATCTTATTCGCATCCAAAAAATTGGAATTCGCAGGGCAGTGTTATTAATGGGTACACTATCCACTTTTAGATGTAGTCCCCAAAAAGGCCAACCGGGTTTTTATATAGAATATTTTCTTATGTTACGAGCAAACTATCTTAAAAGTGGGATGAAGGCTTTAAATTATCACCATAGCACTGTATTCAGTTAGAAGCTTGTGAAGAGTAAACAAGCTTCGGCTCTACCGAAGTTAACATTTTCTCTTGTTTTTTTGGTCATATATATAGTCAATATACTACTCACATATGGTGAGAATATTCTATTAATTTTGACACGAATGTGTAATGCCCAAAAGGAGGGGCATATTCGTGATAAGTTCGTCAGGATGAGTCCATGTAGCATAACTGACCTACCAAAATTAATATCGTAAATGAAAAAAATTATTATATACTAGCCCTTGACTCTCCCTTCCCCTGTCACTCCTTGACCCCACCAACCTTATCCCTGACACACCTTCCCAATGCCCCTATACTCTACCTCCAATTCTCCTACCATTCTTCTTCTGTCCCTTTAACTCCCACTCCAACCACCCCTTACATTGCCCCCATTTTCCAGCCCGCTTCACCAAACTATCCTTACTTTACCACCCCTTTTCCCTGTCCCATTCGATCCTATTTACATGTATACAACATTTCATCCCTCTATCTTAAATGGTACACAGCGCATTGCTTTATCTTTAACCCTCCTATTCTATGATCCCTTAATCTAACACCCATTCCAATTCCCCTACCCCTCTTCTACCCCTTTCCCAATACTCCCCATTCCCCTACCTACATTTCCTTTTTAAAAGTAACCCGGCGCGTTGCTGCCTTTTCCCTACCTCTCCTTCCCCTGCCCCTCAAGCCCCTCCTGCCTTTTTAACTACCACCTTTTCCCCTACCATCACGTCCCATACAACTTTATTTGTGAGTGTATCTTTCTTCTTTTCCTCCCCCTTCCCCTATAAAACTGCTTTTTGTGAATTCAATATAAAAGGTGTCGCTGACTTTTTTGTAGGCATTATCAAGCTCTACAACTTTTCTCTAGAACTCAATCATATATCTCTCATCGTTAAGGCAGCATACGTAAGAAACTTTTTCGTTCGACCGTTGTTTCTCCGAATTACTTTGCAAATCCGACTACCACGAAAAAGTCTTTTAATTTTTCGAGTTATTATATAGCCTATAACACTCACAAATAACGTGGCTTTCTATTGGTAAAAGAAATCGGTTCTGTAGATCCAAAGATTACTCCCTACAATCTCACAAACGTACAATGACACAAACTAACAAACTTTACTTCTTTATAATATTAGTATAGATATGCGTTAAGCCATGTCCGGCTGTCTATCCATCTGCCTGTCCGTTTTATATATCGATGAACATCGACGTAAGATGTACTCCAACAGGAGTTGAAAAAAAATGTTGCCCGAAATCTCTCTTAATACCTAAGAGCTCGGAGAAGGTCTTTCCTACTCATACAAGTAATTCAAAAATGAACGATCTTTACTGGAATACAAGTCTTTTTTGTTGTTACGGACGCACTTTGATTTAAATATCAACTGCCCTTTGCCGAATGCGTTATAGTTCAGTAGCCCTAAATACAATTTCAGTTATCGATCGAATTCATTTATGTAACCCTACTGATATACACTAAGTACACATTGGTATCGATCAGTTTAATATATTCGATAAGTTTGAAAATTAAAGCTCAGTTGTAATTTGGAAGTAGCGTTGTGATTACACACTAACTAATAAATTTCTTCTTTTTTCCTTCTATTTTTATTCGTTCATTATTCGCTAAATAAACGTCTATATCACTGAATTATTTTATTAATGGAACTTTTGGGAAAACGTTAAAGTCGTCTCAAGTTGTACTCACGGATCTTCTCGAGTAATTGTTGTTGTTTGGAATCTACAGTCACAGAAGCCCTACGGTGACCCTTCAAAAAAAATGAATGCCTGTGCTGAAATGGCAATCCAAACTGTTACTTTTGGCGAATTCAGTGGAGTTTTGATGTCATGACGTTAGGGTCTTTGCGTCTCAATAACGGCAATTTTGATTATATAAACTTTTTAATGAAAATTTCTTACAAAATTTTCGAGAGTCGAACTACCCAACCCCAACTCTCAAACACTCATGTCGCGTATTATTCGAACGGTATAGTTTTCTTATTTGTTTTAATTTTATAGAAGTTTATAGGTCCTTTTATGTATCGTATTCTTATACTTCTGAAAAAACGTTCTTTGGTCATTTCGCCTAGGTATCCCATACTTAGTGAAAGCGTTCCACTAATGGCAATACAGATCATTGAAGAGAAACTAAAATGCAAATATCTAATTATTATTTTTTTAAGCTAAAAACGTTTATTGTTGATGGCGGTTCACTTCTAATTAAGCAACACATCATCTTATTAAATTCTAATACTTTTGGAACAGTCTTCAATAGCGCTTAAATGTATATACGTGGCGATTACTAATGCTCGTCATTTCCGTACTTGAATTGATTCATAGCGATAGCAAAAGTAGAATAAACATAGATTTTTTTAACGAAATACAAATTCTTGGTTCAAGTAACAGCTGAAATTCTTAAAAGAGCTAGCTACCCTTTCGCTTGATTTAAAAAAAAAAAAAAAAAAAACGGGAATGATTTTATCAAAATGTTCTCTGGTGAAAACTGGTACCGAACCATGACACATGCCAACTTCGCTGAAAAAGTGTCACCGTCTTAACATCATCGCCTAAAAGGCACCCGACAAATAGAGTTGCCGAATCACAACCCATTGCATTTTCCATTTACTGTCAGTGCGACGAAATTGGAGCAGCTTTGTTATTAGAAGTAAATTTGTATACTTATTTCAAGAATTTTATAACAATTCTAGGGATTTGTGCATTTGATTTATAAAACTATCCCGTTTTGAACTGGATTTAAGAATATTCAGTACGAGTCGCTTTCGAATAAAAGTAAGAATTTCAAACATTAGAAAGCTTTTTTTCTGTGTACTGTTTAATACAGTGGAACAGAAATTTGTTTTACGCATTATATTTTGTTTTTACATTTACAATAATTTCTTTTAATTTGGTTTAATGTTTAATGATGGTTTCACGTTTGGAATGAGTGCTTCTAATGTTCAAATCTTGAAGCTCAATTTGTAGCCACTTTTGCAGATCGGATTGAGCTGAAATTCGACACGCACTTGAGGATCCCATAACAATATATATTATATTGTAATATTACTCTAAATGGTGGATGGCTAAAATGAAATATAAATAATTCATTTAGAAAAAATAGTTACTTTTTAAGCAAGTAAGTTTTCTCGTTTTGGGGCCATTTTCACGACTTGCCGATATCTTTATAGTAAATTCTTTTCACACTATACCCTAGCTTCCAATGTCATATCTGTTATTAAGCCTATAAACGCAATGCCTATTTCGACGAAATATATATATTGTGAAGTCTAGTCTTTGAAATATATATATTGGTTCGTCGAAGTAGGCAATACGTTTATAGGCTTAATAACAGATATGACAGCTAGGTTATAGTGAACTTATTAATTCTGTCTATTTCTCTCTGTCTCGTAGTTTCCTATCAATTGAAATAACTTTTTCATGGAAAAAAAACTGAAAGTGAATGGTAGCACATTGACTTGGTGATTGGAAAGATTTGGTTGTTCCAAAGAGTCTTCATACCAAATATTAAAAAACAAAAGAGTCATTAACGATAGTGTTCCGGTTTTCGTAACCGAATAATTTGTTCGGGTTCGGTTTCAGAAGAAGTATGGAATTCATATTCTCAAGGTCTGGTAAATTCAACTAGCGAAATTCTTCTGAAATTGAAATACGTATCATTTGCACGAAACTGAATCCAAACAAATTATTCGGATTCAAAAACTGGAACACGGGGGCAGAAGGTACAAAGACAAAAACAGACGATTCGACTGGCGAGCAGTCGAACTGACCGAGAGCATATGTAGTCTTTAAGTGGTCTTGAAAGTTGTTCCAAACTTTTGTTCTTACAAACTTTGTCACAAAATTAATATGCTTTCCATACTATTTGACGAGAGAACATAAATTTTATTGCAATCACGAAAGGTTTCACTGATTTCAGTAACAATAAAAAAGCAATGTCATTAAATCAAATTCTATTTTTGGTATGAAAAGAAACGTCTGTGACAACCCATTTATAAATAAATATATAAATTTTTTTTCTTGGTTATCAACTCAGCATGTTCAATGACTGAATGAATAGTGTCACACATAGTATTGTTAAGCATATTTTTAATATTTAGAGCACTGAGAATGTGAATTTTATACATAACTTTAACAATATATTTATTACCTATGCGTCCCTAGCTTCACATTTATGTTGTTTGTTCAAAAATATTATAGCATACACCTTGTATCTTTTGCATAATGTAGAAATGCACTTGAGATAGATTTAAGCAGCTTATAAGCTCAAATTCTATGCAAATATTGCAACTATTATTGTTATTATGGCAAATTCAATTTACATATGCAATAGTCATCAACACAGACAGCTGCAAATGCATATATTAATTACAATACAAATGCAAATTTGCCATAGAAGTCATTAGATAAAAGCATACTGTGTATCTTATGTATCTGTTTATATATTAAGATACTATGTCAATATGAAAATGAAGCACATGTTTCAATTTGTGAAGTTACTCTATGCAAATGAATTGCTATTTTGAATATGTGACAAAACATCTGCACATTAGCAATATCTAGATACTTAAATTGTTAAAGAGCTGCTGTAATTCTTGAACGGTCACATTATGTCAGCCTCAGTTGTCAATGCTCAGAGCAGACTAGCAGCAATTCACTCGAGCGATAATCAAGTGAACACGTTTGAACTTCAATATTGCAATTTCATAGAATACAAGGCTAATAGCAAAAGGAAGTAACTACCAACTCAACTTGAAAGACAAAGGCAAGTTGAAACAGAGCCATTGCATCGTAGCGTACATTAACCTCAAAGATGGAATGGAGATAGTGTTGCTTAAATTACCAACACTCTATAGATAAGTATTATAGTTCCATTTATTTAAATTTGTTTCAGTCGTGCACAAGCGGATGTATGTTTTAAATAATACAAGTCTCTCCTTCAAATAAGCTACTTTAATAGAATTGAATTGAAATAAAGGTTTTATTTGAAACTGGAAGAGAATTTAATGTATATGCCCAACAGTCTTAGTTGGTGTTCTGTAATATTTAATTAGTTGCCAGTGAAGAAATGCGCAGTCGCCAAGCAATTGATGCTTGTTACAAGATGCAATTCATCAACAAAACGCCGGGATTAATTTGGCTGCAAGTAAGTAAAAAGGAACATTGATTTCAATGAATTTGATTAATCCACATTGCTTGTTTAGAAAGTCCTCACCTCCCATTGGGAAATGTATGCGTCGGTACTAACTGAGGTCATATTCCGGGCGAACTTTAGAATGGCGTAGTAAGGGCATTGCCAGAAGCGACGAAAATGCTCTATATCATTAGAAAATTGGTTTTAATACACGTTAGGCGAATATCCAGTTTTTTTGGGCTTTCAAAGCCAAGTGTGTGCAATATTTTGAAGAAGTTCAACACGCTGGTTTGGGAAAACAAAATACTTAAACCGAAAATCTTGGGATAAAACTTGTTAACCCAAACGTAACTTGAGGAGAAGGCTTCGCATCGCTTAGATTTCCAAAGTGCTTTGATTCAATTGGTACTTTTATTGCAAAATATGTATATATAAGCAAAGCGGCATTCGAGAAGCAAAACCGGTTTAATTACCAGCTTTCAAATGCCGGGCGCTTTGTAGGAAACGCAATCGGCCACTTGAAAGCTAGACTTCGTCGCCTAGGCAAAGGACTGTAGAACAATTTAAATGCAAACACAATACTAAGTATAGAGTAGTAACGTTCTTCAGAATTTCTGGAATGATAATGATAGCGCCATTGAAGAAGCATGGCGTTTGCGGTATTCAGCAGAAGGGATGTGAAAACTCTGACTGCTGCAAGAAGTCTTGCAGAGAAAATAAGGAAGGCAATAGCGAAATCATTTTTGTTCTGGTATGGCTACGACAAAAAAATGGCAGACATATGACTTCTGTGTAAAAGTGGTATCTGACCTGTTTCGGTTTTGACTTTCGGGAAGACTTTGCGAATGTGATTTCGTTAAAAGTTCCCATTATTCTCATTTAGAAAGACTTTGCGATTTGAGTTCACTTGCATTAAACAATATGAATTCCAATTACAGAATACCAAGTGGATTCAAATCGTCACGAATCATTCCACACGAGAATAATGAAGCATTTTCATGAAATCACTTTCGCGAAATCAGCCCAAACAGGAAAACCGGAACAGGCTTGTATGTGTCACTCTAGCTACCATTTGCAAAACAGTTTCACAAAAAGGTTTTTATTTTTTATTTTCAAAGTATATTATTCTTGGCCATAATAATGATTTTGTGTATTATATTAAATATAGCAGTATCAAATTTTGTTATCGAAACCATATTTGAATACCAATACCGATGTGACGTAGCCCTTGATTATTTCTCCAAACTGCGTCTTGGTGGTGCCGCAATGTTTGCTGCTTTCTTTGATGTTGAAACGTCTTTATTTACCGAACTACTTGAAGTTACTAACAAACTGCTTGTCTCAGATGCGGAGATAAATACTGTATTTCCCGGACACGATATCACGTTAATTTCAAGTGTCTTATTTGCATTAGGGTCTGAACTACGTTGTTGCGGTGTAAAATGCAGTGAAGATTCAGATGCACTTGCATCCGCCGTTTTTTTGGAACCTACGGTATGTATAAAATCCAAATAATTTTAAGCTATTTAGCTTGTCGCTAGTTGGCTTACGTTTTTTTAGTTTCTTAACAGTTTGTGTGGTCACTGCTTTCTCGCGATCATATTCTCTTGTTTCAGAAGTTTGTTCGCGTTCATTAAGAGTAATGGAAAGATCCGAAGATACTCTACGCTGCTGTTCATCTCGTTTCTTGCTCCTACGACGATCAACACTATCTTCGATAAGGTTGGGTGTTAGTTTTTTCTTAATGAAGTTGTTCATCGTTTTTAGATACATGCACTCACCTACCCTTCTGCTTTTTATTTTCACGATCGCTCATTTTGAATTTTTCCAGTGCCGCACTGACATTTTTCTCAAACAAAAAAAAATTTTAATAGAAAACTTAAATAATTTCAATTTCTTGTGACATTGAACGTCTGGTAATCTTCAGCCCTGTATTCACTTCGAAATATTTCGAGAGCAGAACTATCAAGTTATTTCGAAAAGTTTTATACGAAGCTAACAAAAGTGGTTTGCTCTGGAAGTAAAAAAATATTTGTTAAACCTACGAACAAAAATGTAAGTGTTAAGATTGAATGGTAGCTACCTCTAAAAGTTGGCGGGACAAGCCGTTTGATTTTTATGTAAAGCGTCCGTTCATAAGAAACCACCATATTAAATTTCAAGTTAAATTTTCCTGTAATACAAAAGTTTTTGTTACAATATTCCAAGGGTATGTGGATATGTAGTTTACATATAGCCACCCTGTAACGGTGGGGATCACACATATTGATAAATTTGTGAAGTACTCGTTCCTAAAAAGCCACCATGTCAACTTTTGAGTTCATATTGGCTACTAAAAATTAATTTTTCTTACAAAAAGTCAAAAGTGGGCCGGTGGCTTGTATGTGGGCGACCCAAAATGGGGCTACCCCAATAAAAATTTGGGGGCTACCCTAAACAGTGAACGTTGCGGGTCAATAAGGATACCCAATTTGACTGCAATAAAAAGAAGTCTAGGTGCCAATTTACAACTGGATATCATAAAAATTGGTTGACAAAAATGCGCAGCATCCAGAAGTACAGACAGACACATGGACATACAGACGGCAGTTGCTAGAGCAACTCGTTACTTCGGGCTGATCAAAATTTTATGAAGTCTACGACAAACACTATGTGTCAATGGTATAAAAACATAAGTGGGTGGTGGTGGGACTGTATGGTGCCTACCCAAAAAGTGTGCTGAACATACCCATTATATACATATATAGGGTGTTTATTTTTAGACGTGTGGTTTTCAAGATATAAAACGCATATAATTTAATGATGTGGCCAAGAATTTAGCTTTATTATAAACATAAGGGTTTGCCATTATGTTTTAAAAATGATTTCGTGCAAGTGAGCCGCGGCGGCTGGCTCGAATAAATTCCAGTCGACAGGCCCAATTTTCGACCACTTTTTGCAGCAATTAGGGCCGTATGTCAGCAATAACACGCCGAATATTCTCTTCCAAGGCATCAATCGTCTCGGGCTTATCTGCGTAGACAAGCGACGTCACATAACCCCACAAAAAATAGTTCAGCGGTGTTATCGGTTAAATCGCACGATCTTGGAGGCCACGCCACAGGCCCACGACGCGAGATAATGCGCTCACCAAAAGTTTCCTTCAATAAATTGATTGTGTCGTTGGCTGTATGGCATGTAACGCCGTCTTGTTGGAACCAAAGGTCGTCCACATCAACATTTTGAAATTCAGGCACGAAAAAGTCATTAATCGTGGCTCTCCTCATGGCGTTCCCCATTCACTGTAACATTTTGGCTTCATTTTTGAAGAAATATGGACCAATGATTCACTCTGCCAATAGAGCACACCAAACAGTGACTTTTTGAGGATGTAACGGCGTCTCAACAATGGCTTGTGGATTATCATTACTCCAAATGCGACAATTTTGTTTATTAACGTACCCATCCAACAAAAAGTGAGCTTCATCGCTGAACAACATTTTCTTGTGAAAATCGGGATCGGTGACCATCTCCTTTTGGTAATAAATTTGCACGATTTGTAAACGTTGTTCCGGAGTAAGTCTATTCGTTATGAAATGCCCAACCAAAATGAACATAAATCAAGTGACAGCTGCCAAAAAAACAGCTGCCGAAAACAGTGTTGCCAGATTGGAAACCACACGTCTAAAAAAAACACCCTGTATATGTGAAGAATACACCATATAAAATTTCAATACTGACTTAAATAAAAAAGTTTTCATACAAAACCACATGTATGGGTGGTAAGTTTGTTTTGGTGGGTACCCCAAAAAATGAAGTGACTCTCCATTGGAATAATTTTGTGTATGAGGTCCAGCAACTAACAGACGGACAGACGGACGGATAGGTGAACATGACTCAATCCGTAAATCCACTCAGTTTTCGATGTTGACGAAGAATATATACGCTATGAGGTCTACCACGCAGCCTTCTCCTTGTTACATACACTCGCAAACTTATAATACCCATGTCCCTTTGGGTAAAGAATATAAATACTAGGAAACAAAGTACTTTTTGAACAGGGAAAGTAAGAGAACAATGAGCCAAAATTGTCACTCATTATTTCAAAAGTCGATGTGTATACTATTTGCTCCTGATGCCTCAAAACTTCAAAGTTGCAACTACTGTAGGACTATTAGTGGTAACACAACAGTTTTATTGCATAATATTATTCTACCCCTATTTCCATAGTAGGACTCCTAGACATGAATTTCAGATTTTCGCTGAAGTAAGAAGCCATTCAAAATTCACAATGCATAATCTTAATAATTAAATTTGGATTTCTATCGAAGCCAGCGTGTTTCCTTGTTTTTTTATTACACTAAATCTAAAATCCTATTAAAGTATCAGACATTCCAATTACTATTGTGATTTCAAATGGGACCCGGCTTAAAATATGTACGTTGATAGTCTATAAAAAGAACTGCTGCTAACTTTTGCTGTTCTGCTTATTGTACTGCAGAGCCCAGCTTACTCACATGCCTCATGTACACCGAAATTCAAATGAGCCTTTCGACGCCACTAACTTTGCTGCTGACAAGGATAAATTTACGCATCATTATTCTGTCTAACGCATCAGACGGTTGTCACCATTGCTATGTTGCGGTCTTTCGATTTTTATTGCGCGGAGCTCACCCAATGCAGCCGCTACTCTTTTTAATTTGGATACACTTAAGTATTGCGGTGAAACAGTGCCCAAACACTCGTCCTTTATCCTCGATTCGCTCCGTCATGCTGACAATTTCAATTGGAAATCACTTGAAATTTAATTTGATTGCGCTGCGCAAATTTGCGACGCACCCCAAAAAATTCAATGCCATCTACGAGTACTACAACCTCCTCGCTTGCTGATTCATTGGACTACCTCTGCAACTGCCACGGAAACCACGTTCAACCCAAACTTAGTCAAATGGACGTTGGCAATGCTCCGGCTTAGCTTGTCGTGTTACCAGGTGTTTTTTTTTTGTTTTTTTTTTTTAGATTGAGTGTGTACTCTGTGCAAAAAGTTTGCCGTGCTGAATTTAATCACATTTGGCAAACATTAATATTGATGAAAGTTTTTGCCTTTTGCATAATTTTTGCTTCATTTTGTTAGCATCGTCGACATCGACATCATTGATAACATTTCTAAAGCACACAAAAATAAGTTAAGAGATATAGAACGCGCATAGATACTGTTGTGTTTTTGATATGGTTGTCAACTATCCATTTCAATAATTAAAAATTCAAACCATTTTTAAAGCTTGCTGTGCTCTGTTGCAGGCTAAAGTTACCGGAATCTATCAGGCTAACATTTAAAATTTTTTCAAAACACTAAGAAGCTTATTCAAAAGTTGAATACGAGCTGAAAAGATTTAAGTAACCTCTTGGTGTTTTTTAACATTATTCTATCTGATTTTTAAATGTGTCTTGAAAATAAATATATTTTTTTGTTTCCCAAAATCAAATATCTTCAGCTTCTTTTTCGTTGGACGTCAACTGCATGCAACTTCTTTAAATTACTATTTTGCATTGAGAACACTAACTTCATGTAACACCTTTGCGTCAACTATACGCAAACCATTAACACCGCACAATGCTTTGTTATTTCTTAAAATGGAATACATTTTTATTAACATCTGCATGACTTGAAATCTCAAATACATTGTATAAAGAGACACTTAATTATTTTCATTTTCTCAAGTAGGTGATAAGCATAAATTATCTAGTTTAATGTCAGCTACAATCAAATGACAGATTCAGAAATGTCATTTCGAGAAGATTGGCAAGAAAGGACAAAAAATTACTGAGGCATGCGTTATGGAACCTCCCAAGCATCCAGTTAGTTTTTTAAATCAAAATTGTTCATGTAACAATAGGGTGTCCCAACAGGAGTGCACGATTCAACTGTGGCTCTATTCTTTTGCATGTGACAGCTGGCGTCTACGATTACACCAATTATTCAAAATAGAGCGCTTCAAAAAGGAAAAACATGTTATCAATGGGTGACAGAGCAAAATGAAGTGATTGCCGATTTTTCGAAACAAATCATCTACACCGAAGAGTCGAATGGGTTCATCAAAATGGATTCGTCTACAAACCAAATTGTCGAATTTCCAATTCGGAAAATCCGCACGTGATCCATGAGAAACATATGCATCCACAACGAGCAACTATCCGGTGTAGATTTTGATCTGGCGGCGTCATTGGGCCTTACTTCTATGAAAATGCAGTGACTGTGAACGGCATTCGTTACTGGAACGTGATAACGGAGTTCTTGTGGTCTCAACTGGATTGTATAGATCCGGACGACAAGTGATTTCAGCAGGATAGCGCGTTACATGTCACACCGCGTATGAAACAATCGATTTATTGGACCAACGTTTCATATAAATCGTGTACTCTTTGTGGGACTTCCTATAGAGCCGGTGATGTAGTTTGATTTCACTTACGAAAACTCATTAAAATTCTAAATGGATGTTTGTGATATCACGTACGCCATACTCAAAAGGGAGAAAGAGTGAAATAATGGATTCGATTTTTGAAATTTCACTATTTAGCAGAGCAAACATTGTTAGTTTTATAGTTTTGTATGAGAACTGTATTCTATAGCTTTCCGAAATGACCTATGTTGGATTTATAGCATAGTTAACAACAAATACTCCAAAATGTAGGTCTGGTTTGTATGGGTAATATCCCTTATAGTGGGGTAGGTATGTTAATTTTATACACTGAAAGAGTATGAATATGAGTCTAAATATCTAAATTTTTTAGTGTGAGAAATCTTGGCATTCATAATGACAGTCAAACCGTTCGACGGACAGACAGTTATATCTATATCGACTCGACATTTGATGCTGATCAAGAATATACATATTTAATTGGATATGCTACGTCTACCTATTTTTGTTACATACTTTTTTGGACCTTTTTCCATATTAGTACTGGTTATAATTTGGGTTTTCACAGACATTTAGATGAATGATTACCAAAATGTCTTGCTTGCGGCAAAGAGAATTAGATTACTTTGTTATTATAAATTTGGGCCAGACACCCGATTTTTTGACAAAAATTAAAATAATAAGGCTAGAGACTTAAAATTTTGTACAAATAATTTCAGACCGATCTTACCACGCCACTTGATACTAATAAGGAAAAAAATTCAATTAAACATAATCTACTTCCACGTCTATTTCTATCTAAAATGAATTTTCAGTTTCAGAATTAGAATCTTCACTGTCACAATTGTCACAATCAATCTCACTTTCTGGGGAAAATCATTGTTATTGTCATTATTAAAAACAAACGAGCTGAACGAACTTGGGCATGAAGCAACAAACATATAACTTCAAAAAAACCACTGCCTCTTTTTTTCGTAGAGCTGAAAAATAAGAATAATAATAAAGATATATATAGAAAATTACAGTGCTTCTCAATACAATAATAGTATTTGAACCACCCCACCATAAGCGAACAATAGCACAACGTACTAACTGCCAAAAGTACGGGCACACAAGAAACTTCTGCACTAAGGATCCAATCTGCGTCAAGTGTACAGGAAAACATAAAACATTAGATTGTAAAATGTTAAGTGATAGCTTAACGAAGTGTGCTTTATGTGGAGGGGGGTTCATACTGCAAACTGCAAAGGTTGCGAATTTTATAAGACGCTAAAAATTCAAAGATTTCCAACCCTAAGGGAAAAAATACAGCCAAATAAAGGTTCAGAGGAACAAGGGCTGAAGCAAATAGAAAGTAAGGTCCAACATGGTCTAATAATGTATCTTAACGACATCATAGGCAACGGCGAACACCAGCAATGCGGTTCAACAAACACAACAGCAAAGTAACACATTCAACAGTTCTCAAACGAATAATGATCTGGCAGAGCTCAAAGATTTTATGAAACAATTATTTCAGCAAATGTCAAGTGTGATGAATGTAGTTACAATGCTGTTGTCAAGGTTAGACACAAACACTGGACACTAAAATACGTATCGTAGCCTGGAATGCAAACGGTTTGAAAAACTTTGTCAACGAGCTTCAAATATTTTTACAAGAAAATGAGGTTGACATAGCTCTCATCTCGGAAAGATATTTTACAAAGAAGAGCTACGTTAGAATCCATGGATGCAAAGTTTACGCTACTAACCACCCGAACGGCACAGGACATGCTATTATAATCAGGAACAATCTGAGGCACAATATGTTAGAAGACTACCAACTTGATCATATTCAGGCAACTAGCATACAAATAAACGACCAATTTGGCCCTTTCACTTTATCTGCTGTATATAGTCCACCTAAACATAACATATTTCAAACTCAATATCTTGACTGTATAAAAACTTTAGGTCATCGATTCGTTGCCGCTGGTGATTTTAACGCTAAACACACCATTTGGGGTTCTCAAATAATAAAGGAAAAAATCTTCTTAATGCCTTAAACAGACTTAATATTAAGCACTTAACATATTGGCCTACAGATACATGACCTGGTGGACCTTTGCATTGTACAAAACTTTGACATAAATAAATTTACTATAACGTCTAGACTGGAGACTTCGTCAGATCACTCGCCAGTACAAATAGATTATAAATCGAACCTAAAAATACTAAATGTTAACCACAATCTTGATAATAAACAAATTCACTGGGACACTTAAGCCACTCTCTCTGTATAAACATTCCACTGCAAACAGAGGACAATATTGAATCAGCAATAATGTATCTTAACGACATATTCGAAAAAGCTGTTCATCAGTCGAGCCCACTTTGTCAGACGATATCCAGCAAAAATGTAGTATCACCTACAATTCGACGTCTTATAAAAGAAAAACTAAATCTAAGGAAAAACTAGCAATTAACTTGATCACCGGAAGCAAAAAAGAAATTTAACAGAGCAACGAAAAATTACCAAATTAACAACTTTCTACAAAACTTGACTCCAACATGCAGTACGGACTATTCTCTATGGAAAAGACTAAGAAATTGCTAAATAAGACAGAGCACCAACATCCATTAAATAATAACGATGGCTCGTGGGCCAGAACAAACCTTGAAAAAGCTAAAAATTTAGCTGACTATTATGGAAATGTATTCTCTGGGTCTACCTCCAACTCAGGAGGTATACAAGCCAGTAAACTTAGAGGCTTAGAATATCTACCCATAAAAAGCGCTTCCATTAATGAAATACGAGACTGCATAAAAAATTAAGTTAAGCCAAAAAAAGCTCCAGGGTATGATAAAATTAATGGACGGCTGCTGAAAGAGGCTCCAGACTTAGTAATAAAATATATTCGAAATTTATTTAATGCAATTTTCAGACTTAATTACTTCCCAAAGGCTTGGAAAGTTGCGAAAGTAATTGCTATCCCAAAACCAGGTAAAGATGCATCACGTGCATCCTCATATAGACCAATTAGCTTGCTTCCGATACTGTCCAAAGTATGTGAAAACATTTTTTTTCGATCCAGACTAAATCCCATATTGGAAAGTAGGAGCACCATACCAGACCATCAATTTGGCTTCCGCCGGAATCACTCGACTGTACAACAAGTCCATAGAGTTACAAATAAAATCCTAAACGACATCGACGACAAGAAATTCTGCATAGGAGTGTTCCTAGACGTAGAAAAGGCATTCGATAAGGTCTGGCATGAAGGCATAATTTTAAAGCTCTTCAAGTGGTTTCCAGAAAACATAGCTCAAATTCTTACAAGCTATATCAAAGACGGAGTATTCTTTGTGAGGTACAAAGACGAATATTCTACTATCTGGCAAATAAATACAGGCGCACCTCAAGGAAGCGTGGTAGGTCCGCATTTATACACCATTTTCACAGCAGATATGCCGACCCCATCTGAAAACATTTAAGTTAATTTTGGCCCACCTAACTCACTTAAATCATGCACTTAAAGTCAATTTACAATTATCTAAGACAAACGTACAGTAAAATTGGGAGAAAAGAAAAAAAAAACATTTTCAAAACTTGGTGATTCTAAAAGTTCAATCACAGCTGCTGGCAATGGGATTTTCTAACTGTGACCCAACATTTTAGTCAGATTTTAGTCAGATAGAAGCTTGATAAAAGAGGATCAAGGAATCCATTGTTTTTTGAAAAACATCGGTCATATTGTTTAATCTTGTATCCTTTCGAGCATGTGACCGCCTGTCACTCTTGTAAAATTTGTTGCGTGCATCTGAGGCGTTTTCTCCAAGAAAACCTACTGGCAGTACAGATGCTTCAATTATTTGGAAGCCGTGTACTAATTCTTTATGTACAGTTACCGACATCGGAAACCATGAGTAGAAGGACATATACAGTGATACGGTTTTCTGGGAATATTTTTGAAACTGTTTTGCATTAATTAGCAGCTGGCAAGAAATTGCAATTAAAGTGTTGTGAAAAGATTCCATGAGAGACTCATCAATACCTAAGATTTGAGCAAGTAGCTTATGTTTTGCAATTGCTCTCCTTGCTGTATTACCGTTATTGGTGTTTCCACTCTCATTCTGTTTAGGTTTGTCAACATGTAGGGCCATATTCTTCCACATCTTCTCCTGAACTCGTTTTTTTTTCTGTTTCGCCATTTCATTTTTTCCATTTTCATCTCTTACTTGCCATTTCTTGAGCCTAATTCTATATGCAATTTTAAGAACAAATTCAAAAAATCTAATCCACGCGTGGAGTGGACTCATGCCATATTGTAGTGTTCCAAGTCTAGGCTTAAATTTTGGTGAGTCCAAATTGCCACTTCCCATAAAATCTTTTGGACTTGCTCCACAGATCACACGATCGGCTATGGCTGAGCTCGCGAAAGTTGTTGTATTGGCTTTTAGTCAATGCATTTTCAAGCAGAAATGCTAAAGCCTCGTCTGCCTTTAGTGGTACTGACTCTTTCTCCAAGACAAAAAGGTTTTTCTCTACCTTATTGTGGTTACTCGGAGTAAGAAATGAGTTTTTTAACACTAAAGCGGTGTCTTTTTCGTTAGATTTTTCGGCCGACACTGCAGCAGCATGCACAAGAAGAGATGTGTTGTGGCCTTTATTACCAACTAAATTTTCTCTTGAGACGGGGTCCTGCATTTACATATTCAATCGGTGGGCATCCAACTGATCTTGATGTTGACGCCTTAGCATTTGATGACGACGTTGTATCAACTTTAATAACCATTTTGGATAAAAGCTTTTTCTTAAATTTGCTCATACTTCTGCCGCATTTTTCAAAATATTTTGGGATGTATAGGTAAAAGCTCCTGTGCTTAACTGTGCTTAAACTGTATGCCTTCAGTTGTTCAAAAGTCCAACTCGAAACAGCGGAAGCCTTTCAATTATTCACTATATAAATACAGAGCAGCTTTTCATAGATGAACACAACCTCATCTACAAAAAACGAAAATACGCGCAAAGGCGCAAAAAGACGCAAAAACGATTTTTAAGATCAGTTTATATACAGTTTGCACTATAATGACACATCATTACATTCACGCACAAATACGCACATAATTTTCATTGAAATTCATGGAATTGGAGTTGAGCATTTGTGACACAATAAAATATCACATTTTAATCGAATATTTGATGCTTCTAAAATAAGCAGGACTTTTTCATCAGTTCGATATACACTTGTTACATATTTTTTTAATTAAACACTCCTCGTATTCACCTGATTTCTAACCTATCTACCTTATACTTTCCGGAAAAATGCATTTGCCAATGAAACGAAAGTTTCCAAAAGTGGAGAAAAAGGAGATCCCGGCCGACCACAATAACTCCGCTACCAGATCAAATATCATGAAATGTTTAACTGAAAATTGAGGAAGCAGTTACTTTTTCATCACATATAGGCGTCGTCAGAAAATGCTCAATTCCAAAAGTCCAGTTTAGTTTGGAACACAGCTTGTATTGCTATAATATTTTGTCAAATGTGTCCATCTGTTAATTCAGATAACTCACAGGGTCTGTATATGAATTTGTAACTAAACGAGACAAGTTAATATTGTCATTACCTAACGGTTCTTATGTGTGTTTAAGAGATCTATTTGTATTGGTGCGCGCATTTTCCCTTTTCAACAAGTCTCAACATTTTCAGCTGATTTTTCAATAGTCATTTTTCAATAGCCATTTTATAACGTAGGCAACTTTAGTTCGAAAACGCTATTCGAGTTCGGGAATATAATCGTGAGCTACATCCATTTTAAGTAGAGAATCCCGATTTATTTTTGCATAAGATATTTACTACTGACTCTGAGCACTGTACAATATATCAAGAACAGCAACAAAACTGCTCATAAGTTTGTAAAATCTAGCAACAAATTTTAGAATAATTTTGCTTTTACCTTTAGCCACTTCTCTTCTTTTGGTTATTTCCGGATTTTTGTTTGCTTTGCTTCGCTTACGAAAAGAGTAACTAAAATTTCATTACTTGATTATTTACGAAAACTTCACAGAGCTCATATAAAAAATAAAAATGATTGAAATGAAATCACCAGCAAAACAACTCAAGTTGAAGATGAAAAGAAAGCGAAATGAAAAGTCTACCAGAAATTAGATTTTCATTATTTACAGCATATTTCAGGGTGGCATAGAAGATTACGGATTACGTTGAAATGGAGTACGTCGATGTGGAGTACGTCAAGTGGCAAGGATTGTTGGAAGCATTGTGTGGCGCATGCTATTTGAAAAGAAAAACAAGAAAGAACACTGCAATCGAATATGCTCGACTTCGAGATACCCTATATCTTGTCTCTATTTATCTTTCTCTCTCTGGTTATGCTTAATTCTGCTGGTTATCATGGTGAATTTATACTAAAAGTGACATATTCCGACAGCTGCACACTTCTTATTTGTCTTCTGTCTTACTATTTTTTATTTGTTGCGGATTGGGCATTTCGTTTTTGTTTCACGCTCAGAGCATTTAAGAAAGTCTCCACAGCGCCATACGTCACCTTATATATACAACCACCTTGCTGGTTATGCTTATCACACGCATGGTGGAATAACATAAGGTACTGTATTTGCTCTCCTTCGGTTCTCTCAATGCTTACAACGTAAGAGCGCGACAGATATAAAAAGCATTTTTTGTTGTTGTCTATTTTGCCAACTGAAAACAAAGAAACCGAAAGGAACAAAATTGATAGCAACTATGCGTAATACACTATCTTATCTATACTCTTTATATAAAATTGCTTATATGGTTTTGTATGTAACGCTTTAGAGCAAAATATACTTAACCGGTTTTAATACATTTTTTTAAAACAACACATTTGTGTTAAGGAAGAAAGAGACCTAATTTTTTTGCCTTTTTTAAAGGTAAATATCCTTTGTTTAGAATTAAGTTTTTTGTTGCGTATGCACACCAATATACACGAAACTGTTTGTGATTTCTATAGGCGACAACAAAAACCACGTGGCATACGAAGTGTTTTCTTTCGCCTTCGGCATACGAAGGAATATTACGAATAAGTATGAAATTGTTGTTGTCATTCATGCTGGGTCATGGTGTTCCTACAGCGGTGAGAGCATTAGAGCGGGACAGATAGTACTTTTTTTTCTATTCAGCCAACTTAAAAGAAAGGAACTGAAGGCAACAAAAAAGACAGCAGCTAGGCGAAATACGGTTATTATTCTACTATGCGCCGCCGTAATGCAGCAGCTAACTAACTTTTTTGTCATTTGACTCAGCTAGGTTTTAGTATAGCATAAGAAAGATGCATGAATGCAATAAAAAAGCGTCGCATAATATATGATATTACTTCCAGCCTAAAAGTAGACACTAAAAAAAAAGAAGGCTCCTATAAATATGCAGCATTGCATTTATCACTCTCGCACATACAGACCTTGATTGGTATGTGCGAGAGAGAGAGAGAGAGAGAGAGAGAGAGAGAGAGCGAAATATCCGCTAAAAGATCACGTTTGTTGTATTAGAGCCCCCTTAAATATTTATTTTATTTTATTTTTAGTATTTGCTGTTATAGCGGCAACAGAAATACATCATCTCTGAAAATTTCAACTTGTCACGGTTCATGAGATACAACCTGGTGACTGACAGGCAGACGGACGGACGGACAGCGGAGTCTTAGTAATAGTTGTTTGTTCTTTTCTAGCGTAATAAACAACAAAACCAAAAAAAATAATTACAAATAATTACAAATGGGAACCAGGTTTGTGTGTGACTACCTTTTAAGAGGAGTTGGCATCTTTATATAATACTAGTTAATACTGATGAGGGAAATAAAGAGTCTAAATATCTAAACTGAAAGTTTCTATCTCTTATATATTAACCGAGATCTGTTCGTTTAAACAGACGGATGGACAGACGAACGGACGGACATATGTATATCGACACATGTTTCGATGCTGATCAGGAATTTATACACATTAAAGGATCTGCCACGCCTCCTTTTGCTTCTTACATACATTTGCACAAATAATAAATAATAATTAATACACCCTTGCATCCATAGAGTAACAGGGTATAAAATGAAAGAAAAATAACAGCCGTGCGAGTCTAAGATATACTTTTCCTTTTTACACAAGCATCAAACAAACATGAAGCGTACACACACACATGCAACATACGACTATGTGTGTCTGCGGCACAAAATGGCAGCCAGCATGGCGTATGAGTAATGTCAAAGCGCAACAAACAAAATAAAGTCAACTCTCTTGCATTAAAAAAGTCTATCAAAAGTCTACGCAGCATTTTTGGCAGCTAGCTCTGACCCTTAGGCTGTGAAATTAATTAAATTAACTCAAGTAAAACGTGGCGGTAGACACCAAACAAGCGCACCAGCCAAACCGGCAGCCCTAGAGCATTTTGACTTCCGTCGCAGCAGCAGAGGCCTGGTAGCGCATTGTCTGCGGCCGCCGCCTTACTCATCCATTTTGTTACTCATCAAGCAAGTCAGTCAAAGCGGTTAGTCAGACCCTCCTTCCCAAGTTTACTTAGTTACTCACTCTTTGGCCATTAGTGAATGTATCTTGGCTGTGTTTGTTGATTGGCAACGCAGTTCGTCCGTCCGTCCGCTCGCTCGGTTGCGCTGCTGATAATCTTGCTATGTTATAATCCTAATTAAATATTTATCTTATACTAATTTTATTTTTTTTCATCATTTCATTTCGTATGTTATCTTGAATTTTACTCTTTTAATCAGTAGCGGTTGTCGTTCAGTGTTAATTGAGTTGTGCAAATGGAAAAAAGGGTTTAAATTACATTTGGTATGCAACAGATACGTATGGACTTACAGAAGCGTCGTCTTACTAGCCTTAAATGTCTCAGCATTTGCGTTAAGGTTTAATTGAATTATAGATGACAAGTTATGCTGATTGCATAAGATTTGCTTAGAGTCATTTGAGGGAAAATAGGAATTAAGGCAAAAAGCTTAATACAAGTATACTCGTCTACTTACTTGTAGATAAACTGGGTTACAAATAAGTTATTTCTTCAATTAAATGTAAACCAAGCGTTATTTAATTCAATATCAGTAAATGTGAGACTGTAGAGTGAAGTAGTATGTACGAGTATTAATGCATGCTTAACAAATAATGTCGAGAGCAAATTGCTCGAATATCATGTTTTACAATCTAATGCGATGTTTCCACTGATAAGCGTTTTGTTATCGTGTTCACAATTTATCGAAAAAAGTCGAATGGTGTTTCCATTGCATTCCGCGACCACGTCCACGTCCAAACAGCTGATTGCGATTATTTTGTAGATTATTTATATACTTAATTTAAACATAAACTTCATTTATTGACATATTTCACAGATATGTATTTATATTTAAACAAAATTTAAGTCTTGACAATAACATTAATTCATCCTAAAACTAAATTATTTCAATTATGACCTAAACAGCAGTCGGCCCACACATTTTCAAATTGGCTGTCATTTCTTTAAATATATTTGTGTTTTTTCGGACACCCCTCAGCCCTTCCATATTTTCCTCCCACAAATCGATGAGGGCGGAAGTAGCCTCTTGTGTCCATTTCATTTTTATCACATCTACAAAAATAAAAACGTATATAAAATTAATTTAAAATAAACTCAATAAATTTACATATTGCTTGCTCCATTTTCGCGTCTATTTTTCCAGCTGTTTGCACAGAATTGTGCGCTTTGCGATTAACCTATGAGAGACTTGGAATCGACTAAATAATCGTTATCATAAGAGTATCGAGTTATCGGATAACCTAAATTATCGAAATCATAAGAAAATATCGCTTCCGATAGTCGCTTCCAAAATGGACGCGACTTTTTACCATACCTAACAGCCTATGTCTTTTGCATAGGTTTGGACATGCGTCCATTGATTTTTGGACGTGTACCTGGACGTAGTGGAAACAGACTATAAAAATATGTTTGCACTAACAAGCGTTTTGTTATCGCGACTATAATTATCGAAAAAAAGTAGAATGGTGTTTCCAAACCGCTGAACGTGTTTATTTTGTTCTTTATTTATATACTCAATATAAACATAGAATTAACTTCATTTATTAACATTGCTCATAGATATGTATTTACATTCAAACAAAATAGAATAAAACATTGACATGACATTAATTTCTCCTAAGACTAAATTATTGTTTTTATTTTAATTATGATTTCAACAGCAACATTTGTTAATTGGCTGCCATTTCTTCAATCTTTTCCTGCCACAAATCGAGGAGCTAGGAAGTGATCTCTGCTGTTCATTCCATTTTTGTCACATCTACAAGAACAAAAAAGTGTACAAAATTAATTTTAAATAAATTCAATAAGAATTTACCTATTGCTAAATTTCGCGGCTATATTGTCAGCTGTTTTCACAGATATGTGCGCTTTCCGATTACCGTTAAAAGATATGAGAGACTTGCAATCGACTAAATAGTCGAAATCATAAGATAAATCGAGTTATCAGATTATCCAAATAATCGAAATCATAAGAAAAATCAAGTTAGCTAGTCGCATCCACTATGATGCGACATTTTACCATATATAACTACCTATGTCATAGATTTGGACGCGCTTTTATTGATTTTTGAACGTGGACGTTGTCGCATCCATAGTGGAAACAAACTATAAGCCCATCATTGATCAGATGCCAGTCGGCTTGTTACTTTGTGTTTTTATGTGGCGTTTGATAACTCAGTTGATTTCTTGGGTCCTCATTGAAACCAGCGTCTTTGTACAGTTACTAAAACGAGCAATATCCTTCATTGACAGGATTGCCTGAATTTGCAGGTCTTCAAAGAATGGTTTGCCGAGAAATGCGGGGCAGTCATAAGGACAGAAGTCATGGAAGAGGATATGCAACCGTTGGACCATTTGACCAATAATAAAGTATATTGTAGTGACTCCATTTAATATCCTGACCCTGTTCATGTTAAAGTATAGAAACACATATATCCGCTTCGGTTGATATCCTGGTCAAAGTGCTTCTGAGACATTACTCTGTCTACTCGCTGCTTCTATGGAGTTAATCTCCTAGTTAATCCTGAGAGAATATATTGAAAAGCTCTAAGAATCCATCTCGTTACCTGATATGCCAGAATGGCCAGCAACCCAGATGAGATTAACTGAATGGTGTTGTACATGGTATAGGGCTGCCACCGTGCCGAACTGCCGAAATAGATTTATACGTCGCTTTAAGTGTAAGAATATAGATTAAGAAGATTTAACTCCCATAATCTAGCTGCGCTACTAACTGCCGTGTGAATTAAGAATGTGCCTACAGGTTCTAAATTCAATCATGGTGTCCAAAGACGCATTGTAAAATCAATAAATAATATACGTAGAAGGCGCCTATTGCCGTCTACTTTTTTTCTGTAAGTTTCTTATCCATCTTTTGGGTACAGAATTACACAAAAAAAATTTGCTTCTTTAGATAGTTTGAGCTGCGTTCCCCTCAAAGACGGGAAGAGCAGCAGTTCGGTCTGTTGTAGTGCTCGTGGGTAAGAATTTGACCGTTACCATTGGAACCAGGTCATCTGCATAGTCTGAGTTTCAAGAGAAGATTGTTTGGAACTAAATTCGTAACAATCTTCCTCATTTCCATCGAACAGTATTTGGACTTGATTACTCGGCAGCGAAGTATTTTGCTTAATCATCGAATGATTGCCGGGTATTAGACGATTTTGGGAAGCTAGGATTCGATGCTGACATTTTTGAAAGCCGCCTTGATATCGCTAACGCAAACACTTTCTTTTCAAACCTGCTAACCTCTTCGTGTAGTGGGGTGTCAACTAAACCACCCTTCAGGTAGGCATGTTGGACCCCGCAAAACACTTGTGGCTTTCCACGACTTCGGGGTCAGCTGCTAGGCATCCCGGAAAATGGGCTTCAATCAGAAGCTTCAAGGACTCGCAGCTGTTTCCGTCTAAGTTACATATTATAACTGATTTGGTTGGATCTTTTGCTAATGTCCGTCGAAGTCGGGACGCTTCCTTCGTGTTACTTATATACGCGAAAAAATTACCATGGAGTCTGTTTTTCACCTCCAAACATGCTCCTTTGAATATATTAAAGCTAAGTCGCCTTGCCTATTTTGTTCTTTTACCAAGCTGCAATGTTCACCGGTTTCACTTTGGTTGTCGGCTGATAGGGCAGAATTTAAAAAAAGGCTGTTTTTTAGCACCTCCGTGCCGGTTTGGCAGGAATTCAAAGAAGCTTTATACAAGTAGCATATAAATATACTATAATATAAACTAGAATACTAATAAATTATCTCTTCAATTAAATATATACAATATTACCAGTGTACTATAAAGAAAATTTTCAACTATTTTTTAAAATATGTATAAACAGTTCAATATATAAGCATCTTCTAAAACTTCTAACAAGTGCACTCATCATTGACCACTACATCACCATTACATCACATTGATATTATCTTGAATCAATTTCTCTAACGGTAGACCACTCTTAAATCAATTTCAATTCATTAAAACACCAGTACCTCTGTTTCCAACAAGCACTCTGTCATCAAAGTTTCAGTCATTCATCACCAGCTTCATAACTAAAACAGATATCAAAACAGTATCAATCCAGCTTTCATTAATCTCTCGCTTACAACTCTGCAACTGTGTCAAAGTCCAAATGGTTTCAGTACATGAAGCTTTAACCTGTTCACTACTACTCACAATCAGATAGAAAACTCAATCAATACAATAGCAGCAATTTGTGCCTATACAGTATCGTACGTATATACCTGTGACCAACAAATGTCTACCTACTAGTATCTACGAGCTACATAGAAGGTGCGAGGCAGTCTCCTCGAACATTAATTTAATATCACAATTTAACTTTGACATTTCTATAGCTTCTATGTCGTCTCGTACGGCTTCATTTCTCGCACATCAACCTCAATCTCAACACAATGCAAGTATGGTATTACAATAAAAGTATCTGTGATTTTTGCTTGTACTATGATTTGTTGATGACATTTATCTTGATCTATTTGTTCTTGTATGTGATTTTTTTTCGCTGTATAACACTCGAAGCCACTCAACACGCTGACATTTTGTTTGAAATTCAATTTAGTTTATTGTCTGGGCGGCCACGACACAATTTATTTTTTTAGTTATTTATTTTTTTTTTTTTTTAGTTATCACACAAAAGTTCAAATATCAGCAAGATGAATAAAAAAAAGAGAAAGAAAAAAAGTAAATTTCGGTGAAACCGAAGTTTTGATACCATTCACATGAAGTTCCACATTGTTCCATTGGAAGAACCAGGGGGAGAGAGGGGAGAATTTTTGTTCAGTACAAAAATATTTCTGGGAGTGTCAGAACCCCCCCCCCCCCCCAAGAGTAGTAGAGTTCTACCCCAAACCCCAAAGGGAGAGTTCTGGATACATCCATGACCTAACAGCTATAAAGAAAAATATTATTTTTTCTAAAACCTAAGAACATAAAAGCTAATGGTTATTCTTTATGGGAGCTACCCCTAAAAATTGGTGAGTTGTGTCCATTAATAAATAGATGTATCCAATTTCAAGTGGAACCAGCATTTGTTTTTTATTTTTAATACAAAAGTGGGCGGTGGGTTTGCATAACGTGATATACCGAAATTCAGCCAAATATCTTAGAAATTGGTACAAAGAAAATACACAGCAATACGCAGACAGACGGACAGGAAGACGGCAGACAGACGGATAGACAGACGAAAATGTCTATATCGACTAATCTCGTCAAACTGATATATAGAATATATATGCTTTATAGCTTCTCCGATGCTTCCTTTAATGCTTTACAAACTCCGTAACAAAATTATAATACCATTCCCACTATGTGAGAAAAGTATAAAAAGATTCAACTGAAGCTATTTGTTGTCCTTGATTTTTTATTTATTGCTTCATGATTTATTTGTGATTTAAAGTGAAGACCGGCCAAACAAAAAACAAGATACAAAAAAAGATGGAGAAATAAATAAATATTTTATCTTATGTGTATGTGGTTCTGCGACTGTGATATTTGTGATATATCAATGTTTGGCTGGTCATTGCTTTGCTGTGATAAATTATCACAGAGCTGAGTTAGCAGTTTTCATTTAATACGCAATTTGTTTGTGGAAAAATAGATTGTGATAAGATAGACGAGCATGTAATCGAGTAATGGTGAAAAAAATGGTTTGACCTATCCGTTGTATCTGTTTGATGCAGCTTCTTTGGCATTTGAACTCTTTTATCTAATGTACAACAATATTTTATCATTTAATCTAATCGCATTTAGTGTAGCATATATATGTAGAATGATGTAGTATATCGATTTTGTGCAGTAGTTTTTTATATGATGAAGCATTTTACTTAAAGTTAAAGTGCAACGCTTTTCTATAAATTTTCTGAAAAGAGCATAGATTTAAATATTTGGAGATTTACAGGTTAATATTTTAACACATTGGGTTATACACCATACACTCATGCCGTGAGTAAATATACTCGTACTTGAATTTCACCAGTACAACTGATTAAACATTTTGTGTTTCGACAATTACCAAAGTATACAAGAGTTCAACAAATCAATTATAACAAACAATGCGAACAAGTGAGCACGAAAACACTACTACCATATTCACCACTGCTTAGTGAAATTATACACATAGTGAATCTTTATGTATCTGTATGTATCAGCTCTACCATTAAGAACGTCCGAACTTTAAAATGGAATAAGACAAAATTCAATCGAAATCCATTTACGATTTAAACAAGAAATCATTTAAATGACCAGCTCAATTTTCTATTACCCTGTGACACATTTCGGTTGGTATGCCAGCAATGATGTTATGTTATGGTATGCCAGTAGATGTTAACTTCAAGGGCATCCAAAGTTTTGGTACCGTTAATCGTACTGTTAAGAAAATAATCCAATGGTATTAAGTCACACGATTTTGGTACCCAGTTGTAATAACTTTTGTCTCAATAAATCCATTCTGACCCGAGCTGTATGACAAGTTGCACAGTTTTGTTGAAAAAAAAAACCACGATCCCATCGATTCCCTCAAATTCGGTGAAGAAATAGTTCGATATTATAAATATCGAATAAATTTTGGTGTGCTTTAATACAGACTGCTGAATGCAGAGGAAATATTTTCTTCTCTACATACTCGTACGTTTTGTAGCATTATTTCTGTTCATGAAGGGTAAATTGTGCAGAATCATGCTATGTTAAGTTTCTTTAGTTTCCAAAATCGATCCGGTTTGCGGTGAAACAGGGTCAAGTTGTCACACGATTGTATTATACGAGTATTTGTGGTCAATTTCCGGCACCTATCTGCTTTCTGCCCGTTTGTCTATCGTTGTTATCTGAATGCAAAGACTGATTTACCCTCGCATATCCACCAATTCCCATCCTTCTATTTGAATAGTTTCGGAGATGGCACGACTTTACTTTGTGGGCATGGCGAATTTGGTTTTTCTCTTATAGACGTATGTGTGGATGTGACACAGCCTATATTCCCACGAAATATTCATAAATAATATACCTAAACCTTACTCATGTATAAAAATTATATCTAAAGAAAATACTTATATATATTATGATCATCTTTAATTTTTAGAATGATTCGATAAAAAGTATGTGACTAGTAGACTTCTCGCGTCCAGATAATCAAGAATACATATGTGACTTTGTGAGGTCCTCTATGTTCATTTCTGTTTCTTACAAACATAATGTATGATTCGCACTATGGATGAAGAGTATAGGTTTAAGTAGTCGTTTTGGGTTGCCACACATCATCATTTAGGCCAGAGCATTGTTATAGTATATGATCTCTATCTATTTCCTCTTTTATTGAGTCTCCCTTGAGTAAACCAGTTTGCCTGTAACATGAATATCCATTCATATTTTATAAGATTGTCTAAACAGTGTCTTCCGTGAGTCTTCCTCTGCTTAACTCTTTCTTTCTCTTGGGCATTCCCACAACTTCTACAGAAGTAATACTCGTACGAACTAATACCTAGTCTAGTGGCATACCTACATCATTTGCTGGAACAGCTGCATTTCGCTGTAAGCTTAAGGATGTTTGAGGTTTTATATGATAGAAATGAAGCTCGAAAGGACAAGCGTCTGAACTCTTTCTGTCAAAACGAAATTGAAATGTTGGTTACATATTCACAGATACTATGTAGGAGTCATTTCTCTAAACTACTTGGAGAGGATTAAGGCATAGAGAAGATAGAGAAGTATTTCCAGAATGATGGCTCTCTTGTAGATCCTGAGGAAGGTACATTCAATAATTAAAAAATTGAAGAATAAGAAACCGGCAGGCTCCAATGAGCTACCAGTTGAGTTATTCCTTACCGGGGCGAAGAGTTAGTAAGGCGTATGCAACAATCCTTTGCAAGATTTGGTCGGATGAATTCATGCCCAATTATTGAAATCCCAATGTTTTTTGCCTTATCATCAAGAAAGGAGAACCGCTAGCTGCGCGAACTACTGTCGAATAAATCTCCTTTCAATCTGATGTAAACGGCTGAAGCGATACACGGATATAATGATAGGACATTATCAATGTGAGTATAAAATTAATTGGTGAACAATGTCCGATATTGCGATCGAGCATGCATTGGAAAGGCTTACCAACTGACACCAGCGTGACCTAGATAATACCAGTTGGTGCGCCCTCCTAAGTTATAGTGCCATATAAATAAGTAAGTACGTTGTTCAGCACTGTGAAAGAAACTTGAATGTCACAGAAAATTATACCACTTCTTTGTCCCATAAGTGCTGGCAGAGATAGTGATAGACAGTGACCCGGAAGTCTATAAGATGTTCGGATGATATGTACCTAACATTTCTGCCTCGTCCATGGAGCTGTGAGCCTTCTTTTCCTACTTTTTCTATTATCGAAACAAAATTCATGTTTTCCCAGAAGATCGCATACAAACTTTTCTCTTTTAAAGCATGTGTGAAGTGCATTTAAGTGCCACAGTTATCGAAGTTTTACAATTTCCCTTGAGTTGCATTGGTATTTTCATTGATTTTCATTTAAGCTGCTTTATCGTGCTCAATCACAGTATTTGCTATGCGTGGCATGCGAGTTCATTATACTTAATTTGTTTCTACAAAATTCACTCGTTTTCTCTTGGCTATGTACTGTGTCTTATCTACTTCAGTCTGCCTTGTACTGCAATATTGTACAAGCTGTGGATAAAATTACAAAATCGCAGACAATGAGCGGCATGAGCAATATTATTTTCGCTACTACAACTACTTCATCATCATCATCATGAACTGGCTCGAACGTAATTAAACAGTTAAAGGATTTCACGCGCAGCTAACACAAACGAAACCGACTGAGTGCAAGTGGCAGCGCTGCAGATGAAGTGAAGTATCTGTCTATCTATGGCTTTTTCTATCTGCGAGGTTTCTATCTGACAACCTCACACCCAAGCCGCTGTCATGCCATTGACCACCGCACACAGGCGGTGTTTGACTGCACTACAAAACCAAACCGCTGCACACTGCACTGCAACATGGTAATGGCCGCAGACAACGTAAAACACCACCGGATCCGGCTGGCATTAAGAGTGGTCAAAGTGGCGCATCAGAACAAAAAAACCTATCCTAGTATACATTGTTGCGCTCGGTACAGAGTTTGTTTTTTTTTTTTCGTTGATTAAAACAAATTGCGCGCTATTTGAAATTCGCCGGCTTCAGCTTAAGCATCAGCAAATGCTAAGACCAATGTCGCCACCTCCACTTTACTCGCAACTCTCATTGTCATGGCCAATGTCTGCCGCAGCAGCAGCCATCGTCCAGCAATCATCCTGCCAACCGTCCGTCCGTCTGTCCGGCCAGCTTCATCTTAGCCTTTGTCAGTGCCATTCTTGTCTGTCTGGCATGTGTCAAGTTTACTTTACTCGAGTCTAGTGTTATAAAGTGTTGAAAATGCAGAAAATTCTGTGTCCATGATGGAGGCGTTTGCATGGCAACATCGTTGTCTAGCGTCTGTAATTAGATTTATTGTGGTTATTTTTAATTTTAATTTAATTTGCTAAGTATTTTGCTATGCATTTTGCATAGTTTGCTTTCGCCCTGCGTCTTGTAAAATATTTTATTTAATAATAAACTTACAGAACTGTATTTGAAGATGTTTGTAGCCTAAAGCACAAAAACCTATAAGTTTAATATGCTTACAAAACAAAATGCTTATTTAATGTTGAAGATTTTTGGAACATTTAAAAATACTTCTAAATTCAACCATTACACACTGACTGAAGTTTTAAGCATGGGAAAATCACATCATCATCAAGAATATAGATCCAGGCATATAAATTTTATGCTCAGAAACATTTTTTGTGCATCCCTGATTTTGTAAGCACACCAGAAAGTCAGCTGAAGAAAGTCACTTATACCAGGTCATTGAGTACACCAGACCTGTGACGAACCCTTGGTATGACATGGAGTGTCGTCGAGCTACTGCAGAGAAAGACGACGCTTATAAACGAACTATGCAGGCGGGAGCAAAGCGAGCTGTTAGAGAGCGATATTGTGAGAAACGGAGATAGGAGAAACGCCTTTTCAGACGCAAAGAACAAGAAAAGCGTGAGCTTGAGGATGTTGAGGTGTTATGTCAAAGAAATGAATCTCGAAAGTTTTATCAAAAGGTCAAGCGTCTGACCGAAGCTTTCAAGCCCGGAGTTTCATTCTGCAAGGACAATAATGGAAGTCTGGTTACAGATGCACAGAAATCACTGAGACCACGGAGAAGTCACTTCTCTAATCTACTTTGGGGGCGATGAAGAGAATAATACCGCCGATAGAGAAGCGTACATAGAACCACCAATCGATGATGGCTCTCTTGTAGAGCCACCGGATTATAACGAGGTCGACTCAGTAATTAAAATGCTGAAGAATAACAAAGCAGCAGGCTCCGACGAGTTGCCAGCTGAGTTATTCAAGCCCGGTGGCGAAGAGTTGGTAAGGCGTATGCACCAACTCTTATGCAAAATATGGTCCGATGAATGCATGCCCAACGATTGGAATCTCAGTGTTCTGTCCCGCGTACTGTGTAAACGGCTGGAGCCATACACGAATACACTGATACGCCAGTATCAGTGCGGCTTCATACCAAAAAGGTCGACCAGTGACCAAATTTTCACTTTACTCCACATCCTGGAAAAGACCCACGAGTACAATAAAGACACACACCACCTATTTGTCCATTATAAGGCCATTTTCGACACGCCGATAAGAAAGAAGTTCTTCAACGCCCTATCTGAACTTGGTATCCCAGCAAAGATCGTTCGGCTTTGCATGATGACGCAATCACACACGATCTGGCACGATCTTCCATAATGAAGTGATGCTACTCGCATATGCTGATGACATAGACATCATAGGCATCAACGAACGGCGATTAAGCAGGGCGTTCTCGTAGATAGAGACACAGTCACGTCTCATGAGCCTAGCGGTGAACCAGACGAAGTACTTGGTGTCCACTCGCAGACCATCAGCGCGTCTTGGACGGTCTGTGAGTATGGAGACTTTCAACTTCAATAAAACTTCGTCTATCTGGGAATAGAAATTACCAGCGACAACAATTTTAGCCGAGAGATCAGACGAAGAATCACGCAATCAGAAGTAGATCCCTCTCTCGAACTACGAAGATAAACATAATAAAGATAAAAATGATAATCCCGGTCCTGCTGTATGGCGCAGAAGCATGGACACTAACATCAACGGAGTGTTAGAGAGAAAGATTCTTCGTAGGATTTTTGGTCCCCTTACAGTTGGCGTCGAGTTTAGGACCCGTATGAACCATGAGCTGTATGAGCTATATAATGAGGTTGACATAGTCCAGCACATTAAATTTCAGCGGCTGCACTGGGCTGGTCACCTCATCCGGATGAACCCCGAAGGTCCAGCTCTAAAGGTTTACGACGGAAACCTAAACTTGATTGGCGTCAGAGAGGACGTCCGTGCTTAAGATGGCAAGATTAGGTCTATGATGACCTGAAGAAACTCCGGATTGCCAGCGACTGGCGCCAGCGCGCGTTGAACTATACCGAATGGTGCCCTTTCCTACGTGCGGCCTTGACCGATAGACGGTTGTAGAGCCACCTAAGTAAGTAAGTAAGCAGATATGCTGAAATGATTAATTCTGGCTTAAAGGAAAATATACCAAACTTAAGCAGATATACTGACAGCATACAAAATCCCGCAAAAAATCCTGCAGATGAAGCTCTAGCCTTTTTAATTGAGAATTCTTTAACTAAAAAGCAGTACAACAGCCTTGGGAATTTAAATCGGAAGCAAGATTGTGATATATTCCCAAGCTATGATAAAATTTTTTAGACTAAATTGGAATGCAGACCCATTGGTATTGAAGTAACTGAAACCTTGGCGCAAGTATCATTACAAAATATGCTAAATCATACTGCAAAAAAAACTCATTACTTTTTCCCAATTTTAAAAGCATAACCGATGTCAAGTTATACAAACAACGATTTCAAGAAAATGAGCCGGTTACGCTTGACCAATCTTTATTTACAACATCCTTTATACCAATAAAATTATTAAATTCTTTGGGGAGAGTTTTGTGTCTAAATTCTCCAACAGAGTCATTAAGATTCTGTAGACCGTTAAAAATGGAATTTACCAAGGAGAGCAAAGAGTACATTTTAAGAGAAAACAACAGATTAAAGGAA
>JAWNNQ010001140.1:0-2500 GCA_035044765.1 Leucophenga montana
TATCGAATTATCTAACATGACAAGCACCGGAGAACACTCAGCATCTATGATAACCCAAATACAAACGGTATCACAAAATCGCACCACAGAGGGCAGTAGTAACAAACTACAAAATACAACGATTATACAATCACCAAGTTACGAGAAATCCAAAACGGGGATTATCAATACGGAGGTTAACGACGACGAAATACAACAATATCTACAACAAGAAATTCAGAAGCTTGAGAACTTTCATTGTCTCAGCCACAGTACTAGCCATCGGGTCAATATGAAAGATGACCGCCCGGTGCAGCAACGTTAGTCTCCCAGAAACCCAGCCATGCAAGCGACAATTAATGAACAGGTAGACGATTTATTGACAAAAGGATTGATAGAACCATACAATAGCCCTTACATCGCGTCCATTGTATTAGTCAAAAAAAAAGACCGGCCAATGGAGACTTTGCGTGGATTATCGAAAATTAAACGATAAGTCAATACCAGACGCGTATCCACTGCCTTGAATCGATTTCATTCTGGATCAATTACGTGAGGCAATGTATGTGAGCACACTAGATTTAAAAAATGGTTACTGGCAAATTCCTATGGAAGAAAGCACCAAGGTTTACACTGCATTCACCGTACCAGGACGAGGACTCTACCAATGGCAGGTAATTCCATTTGGATTACAGCAGAAAACTTCAGAAATCCGAACTAAATTACTCAGCAACGGAGAAGGAATGCCTCGCTATTCTGTGGGGTATTCGGAAAATGTGAATGTATCTCGAGGGATACCATTTTACTGTGATCACCGATCACCTGGCATTAAAGTGGCTCAACAACATCGAAAGTCCCTTCAGGACGAACAGCGAGTTGGGAACTGGAGTCTACAACCATACTCGTTTGCAGTGAAATACAGAAAAGGAAAGTTAAATGTCGTAGCGGATGCATTATCCAGGAACCCGCAAGAGACGGCAGCAAGTGCACCAGAAGTCACTCTTAGATCTTGTACATGGATACTCACGAAAATGGAGAGGATTCGAGAGACAGCTGCGAAATTTCCGGACTACGCCATCGAAGACGGCAAACTTAATCGAAATTTTGGCCATAGCATCAATGAAGATTGCACTGCGTGGAAATTATGTGTACCGAAACCAGAACGACAACGCGTACTTAGAGAGAGATCACGATATGCCTACAGCAGGGCATCTAGGAATCAGAAAGACCACACGAAAAATTTCGTATAAATACTATTGGCCCGGTATCCTGAGAGATGTAGCCAAATATGTCAAATCCTGCATCACCTGTCAACGGTTCAAAGTCTCGCAACAGCAAATAGCCGGGAAAATGCTGACATCAATAGCCCAAGCGCCTTGGGAAACCGTGTGCTGCGACTTCATGGGACCACTTCCACTTCCGCTCCAAACACGGAAATAATATGCTCCTTTTGTTTTTCGACAAATTTTCGAAATGGGTCGAATTGGTAGCAGTACGTTTCGGGAAAGACTACTGGCGAGAGGAGGCGTACCCAAAGTTTTAATCTCGGAGAATGGTGTACAATTCACCAGCCGGAAGTTCAAGGCATATCTTTCCGAAATGGGTATAAAACATCAGCTAACGGCACCGTACACGCCTCAGGAGAACCCTACCGTACGAGCGAATCGAACTATCAAGACAATGATAGCCCAATACACCGGCAGTAACGCTATGGGATGAAGTTTTACCCGAACTTTCACTGGCTATGAATAGCAGCATCTCTGAGTCGACTCACACCAGCCCAGCACAGATCCTGTACGGACGAGAGTTACGACTGCCCGGCAATTTGTACGACGAGGTGACAGCTGGATCAGGATTCAGCGACCAAGACATGGAACTAAGGCGCACACAGCTGCACGAATCATTTGAACTAGTCCGTCAGAACATGGTCAAAGCATCAGCACACCAGGCGAAATATTTCAATCAACGACAACGCGAATGGAGACTCAGTATCAACGACCATGTCTGGCTGAAGCAACATCCGTTGTCTAAAGGTGCGAGACAACTTCGCAGCTAAACAAGCTACACGCTTTGGGGGACTTTATCAAATAATAAACATTCCTTCTTCAGTCATCCTGCAGTCATCGGACACGGGCAAAACTACAACAAAGTAACACAAGCAAAGCCACCCGCAAACCCTCCTCCAATTTTGTTCTTTAGGCTAGCACGATGGGGGGAGTGTGACGAAATGGACATATAATAAGTTCCTTATAAAGCCATGAAGGTAAATAAAATGGCTAGTAATATTAGATTGTAGATTTTCTATGAAGCCCAATTTTCGTGATACCCTACGCGTCGCGGGTGTTTACGGCTTGCCACATTTTCTGTTAAGCCTAGTGCTCTAGTGTTTTCTTACGCGCTACGGCTTGTAGATTTTCTATTAAGCCAAGTTTTTCGTGATAACCTACGCGTCGCGGGTGTTTACGGCTTGCCAGATTTTCTGTTAAGCCTAGTGTTCTAGTGTTTTCTTACGCGGTACGGC
>JAWNNQ010001140.1:7500-78410 GCA_035044765.1 Leucophenga montana
TGATGATCGGTTGATAAGACGAATCGACTAGGAGATCAACGACAGTGAGAGAGTTTAAACAATTAGACTACTGTTTAAACGCATCGTATTTTGATGGAGTGAACGTTCGAAATTACGTTCATCAGCGCAAGGGGAAAATCTCCAGGGAAGAAGCGTACTTTCGAAATTTCGTTCACCGAAGTTAAACGCAGACAAACAAGTTCGATCGAACAACTACAAACCGGATAAAAAGAAGAGCATTAAACATCAAGCACAACTGCAAAGCAGCAGTTTGAAACACTTTACAAGCCAACAAGAAGAAGAGTAAGCGTGTTTGAAGCAAAGAGTACAGAACGGCTACAAGCAGGATAGAAAGAAAGATCGAACATCGACATAGTTTGAGCACAACTGAGAAGCAGCAGTTTGAAACACTACAACTTCAAGCCATCAAGCGGAAGAGTCAACGTGTTTGAAGCAAAGACGAAAGAGTACAACTCCGGCGAAAATTTGAAGCAAGGCGAGACGAAAGTAAAGAAAGGGTAAATTAATTGGTATGCTGTATCTTAAGGTGAACTATTAATTAATGTAAAAGAGAAATTATTATTAATTATTACTTATAGCCTTATGACACACGAATAAAATTCAGCAAATTGGTTTACCCTTCTTTCCTTTGGTATTTAAAACACGAAAGAGACTTTGCAAAAGGGATAGCTATATACATACAGCAACATTGTTCACATTGAGTCGAATAGGTCACAATTGACCTATCTATAGAGGAAACCACTTTAAAAATGGATGCATTGAGCGTATTCACCATTTGCGCATGGCATTATTCATTGTTGCTATTTTTTCTAGTTTTATTGTGCACTAATTAGTATTTTGTGTAAAGAGTGACCGAATGAAGAAATAATCCAAAACACCATAAAAATATAGATAAATACACTATTTCTACCGAACTTTTATTACTTTGTCATTTTTGAGTACAGCGTTGCCTTTTCTTTTCGGTTTGATTTTCGTTTCACTTTTTAATGAAACTATATTTCAAACTCTCGCACCTGTAGAATTTTTGCTTTGTCTATGTTCGGATCTGCTCTAACAGCAATGAAGGGGAAAACAGTTTGCTGATTGTATTCGTGTGTCATACGGCCATTACAACGATATTTTTATTATTAATTATTGCTAATTATTAGTTGTATTATATAAAAATAAGTCGCATCAATTTCATTTGTAACTTCACAATGTTCGCGCTAACGACACCGAGATGGATTCAAATGAAATTTTATTTTTAACCAAAAAAGCTCTAGAGCAACACTTGCGAGAAGCTGGGTTGAGCATAGTGGGAAACAAAAAAGATATGCAAGAAAGACTTTTAGTGCACATTGGATACGAAGTTGGAACTGAAAACGACGATGTGGATAGTTTTACTAGTGTGGGCTAAAGGACATTAGAGATAGATTTTGTGTAAGCAAAGCAGCAACTGACAGGTGGTGCACAACTTTTTGTTGAAGGACTATCAGCTATTCCTTCTTGCAATTAGAAGAAGAGTTCGGAAAGGTATTGTGTGCATCTGATTGATGAGAAATATACGTAAGCAACAAACCGAAACATTGTTTGAATATTTGTACACATTGATCGGAATGGGTAAACCGATCAAGCTAGACGATCATAGTGTAGTAGACTACTTTATAGAAGGTATACCAGACAGCAAGCTAAACAAAACTTTTCTTTGCACAGCAAAGACAGTGAAAGAGTTAAAACAGCAGATCATCGTATATGAGAAGATGAAAAACCATTCAGAATCAAGTGACCAACAAGACCGTAGAGTTGCGAAGCAGAACAATTTTAAAGGAAATTGTTAAATTTAATTTGCAATGTTAAAAGTTAACCTAAAGACAACAGGAAATGTTTTCGATGCGGAGAAGACTCACATTTAGCAAACAACTGTAAGAGAACAATAAAATGCTTTAAGTGTCAGGGTGTCATATTGCTAGCCAGTGAAAATTTGAAACAACAATGGTAAAGAAAGAACGCGTAAACTTAAGCCAAGACGACAAGATGTACAAGGGCGGTCTTATTTACAAAAAAGTTTCGATACAAAATTTTACATTTAGTGCTTTAGTTTATGCAGGGTGTGACTTGAGCATAATGAGAGAAAACCTCGTAAGAAGCTTAGGGTATAAAGAGTTGATTCATGACGCAAGACGTTTTACAGGAATTGGTGAAGAACGACTGATGACTAAAGGATGTTTTAACACCATGATTGAAACTGACGGAATCATAGTTAATGTTACATTCCATGTAGTTAAGGAAGGCGATTTGGTATACAAAGCAGTTTTGGGAAATGATATTCTAAAAAGTGTTAACCAATTTTATGAAAACGGAGTAAAATTTTGTGAAAGGTTGTCTGTAGATTTATTTTCTGAATTCAAAATGTTATGCATGAATCAGGTAGATGAATTTTACGAGCCGATAGAAAAGCTTAATCATTTAAGTGCAGAATGCAAAAGAAGTATAAACAAAAAATGAGTACGACCCACATCAGATTATTGAGTCCCTAGTTAAAATGAAAATTATATTAGCCGATAACACTTCTGTTACCCGAAATTCGAAGAAAAACCTTTTGCAGATAAATGTGTAGTTGAGCAGCAAATCAAGGAATGGTTAGAGGGTGGAATTATAACTCCTAGTACATCAGATTATTCAGCACCAGTGGAAGAAATATGGGACCAAAAGATTCTGTTGAGATTATAGGAAACTAAACGAGAAGATTATCAAAGACCGATTTCCAATGAATCGCATAGACGATGTCATTGAGCGGCTCCATGGCTATAAAATGTTCATTACTTTAGATTTAATGAATGTATTTTTCCATGTGCCACTCGAGGCAGAGTCTAAGAGATATACCGCATTTATAACTCACAATGGTCAATACGAGATATACATCGACTGCACCTCTGGTTGGTTTGTTAGTCTGCGCTCTAAATCCGGTATCGTCTTTTTGCCGTTTCATACGAACTACCCAAACCTTCTGAGATCGATTTGAATGGTAATGACACGCTAAACCGACCCAAGGTTAATCGAACAATATTATTTACAAAAAACTTTCCGCAAAGCAACTGTTCTGAGGTATACAAATTGGTAGTAGCTGTATTTGGAATATCTTAAAAATCCCAGAACTTTCTCACAAATGAATCAATAGGACACGGCTCTTGAATCAAACTAACCAAAGCTGTGGCATGTATGTTCACCGTATCCATTGACTTGTAACGACCTGACACAACCAAAGACTGTGTTTTTCAAAGTTGGTACATTACTATGAGTTTTGATATGACCAGCAGTCAGAAGATCAAAAAATACATCTGCTCCCAACAGAAGATATACATGTTGAGGTTTATAAAAGAGAGGGTCCGCCAACTATATACCACTTGGAATAGTAAAGTCAGCTATTGTAATTGCTCTCTCGGGACGATATGACGATATGGCTTTGAGAACACTAAAGTCTGCTGCTAACTCAAATGTAGTTACACGCAACGCAATTACAATTTTAAAATGTAGGCCAACTCCTCTGTGATAAAATTGAATTGTGTGCCTGAATCCAATAAAGCTCGTGCTATTGTGATGAACCAGTCACGTACTTGTGCAACAGAGTATGATATGGCTTCGAACAAACCCTACAATGTGACGATTTACATGTTGACACATTGTGTCCTTAGCGATTTTAAACCGATTATCAAATGTCATGGCTGTGAATGCTGGACACGAATGAATGTAGTGGACATGCACTTTACAAAAAAACCAATTTGCCTCAGTTAAACTATTTATATGGGACGCAGCTAATGCAGTTCTACATCCCTGTCTTGACTGATGCTCTTTTTCTGATTTTTGACACTTCGATCGGCCGTTAGCTGCTTCATCCGCAAATGGCTTTTGCAAATTTTCTTTGTCACCTACTGACAACAAAGACTCATAGGTCGCATTAACAGTATCAATCAAGGATCTCAGGGATAAAGCAGTAGCCTTTGCCATAGAAGGTAATTCGAATAATTTTGAAATGCTTTCAAAGAAAATGGGGCAGTCATTATCGTACACACGTTTAAGACCTGATAACGCCTTTAACTGTAAGATTTAACTGTACCTAGGGCTTATTTCTCCAGACGCGAAAGGAAATAATTAAATTTCTCTATGTTTGACAATGAGTCATCATAATCAACTAAGCTTGTAAAAACTCCGATAAAGTTTTTATACTCCGAATAAACTCCGCTAAGTCTTGGTAACTTTATGTGCGGTACCATAGTAGAATTTGCAGAAGGTTGCTTCTGACGCACTGTTCCTAATGACCGCAGCAAAGTTTTTGTCGATACGCTGAGCTCCTCCAACTCAACTCGTGATGCCAGTGTAGGATTTATTTTGTCCAGTTCCCATTGAATACTGAACGCTTTGTCCACGTACTCACTAAGAATGTCCGTCCGACATTCCAGCTCAGTAGCATCCACAGCTTGTGCACGTCGCTGTAACAGTAATTTATGAATGCGAGTAATATTGTCTAAAAGAACCTGTCTCTGCTTCAACAGTTCTACTACCTCCCCATTATGCTACAACCAAACGCCACCTTCAATCGAAATTTAATGTATTAAAAGCCAATGTCAAATTACGTCTAGCAAATAAGACACTCTTTATTGCCGCTTTGTATGTTCTAATATAATATATTAGTTTTATGCTTGCAAATATAAATGAAATTTGATGCAACAATAATGCAAGAAAAGAACGGGAATGTAAATATGCAGCACCAACAAGGCAAGGAAAAGTACGAGAATGCGAATTCTTTTGTATAAATGCCGCCAAAACAATAACAATATATTATGACAGCCAAACGAAATCGAATAAAATCGCCAACAACAATTGCACGCACAAAGCAATTGCTCCATTTGTATTAAAATTATTGCAAGTAATAACCGTACGCACCGCTTCTATATACTTATGTATGTCTATGCATAAATATATATAACTTTTCCATATACTTATGTAAATATATAGTCTGATTTGCGCGCCAACTTTTTCTATATATGTATATGTTTGTATATATATAAGAGCGCATTTTTTGCAACAATTTTCACCCAAAAATGAAATGAATTTATGGGTATTTGGCAACGAAAAAATAGTTCCTTGGATCTACTAATTTACGATAAATGCTATTACCTGTTCGTTTGTTTTTACGGCGGTCGTATGTTTACCTGAATTAAACACTTTGTACTTCAACGATCAATTTTTTATTAATTTATTATGCACTGACGCTTGACTCTCAAAATCCAAATTTACTATTTGTATGCGAGTGTGTGTGTGTAATAACAAAAGAACAACTAATATAAGAGAATTATGATTGAATGCTATGCTATATGTTTTACAAGCTTAAGCTTACAGTTTAATGCTAAGTGTTGTGAGGGAATGAAACTACCGTTAAATTTCATGCTCACAAAACTTATGCTCAGCTGATGTTGTCACAGCTGTGCCAAAACTAGGGAGTCAATGCGATCGTGAATGTCACATAGCGGGACAACAGTTATGTCAAGCAACAGGGTGTCAACAGCTGGTATAGTGGTAACAGTAAAATAGAGATGGTAAATACTGGAAATGTTAACAGCAGTAGCAGAAATGTGAACTTCAAGGGCTGTTATGGTTGATGACGTCACCGGCCATTACAAGGCGGATTAGAATTCAAGTCTAGGACTTGTAATGCTAAGGATTATGGATATGAATGATAAGGGGCAGTACAATTGCAATGCGGGTCAATTTGAAATGATAATTCGATAGTATTATCGGTTTGAGTACAAGAATTCTGTAAAACCCAGTGCCGGAAAGTAAAACAGAGGATTGTTAAGCTGAAACAAACGTGATTTAACTAACACAGCTTATTCGAGGTCAAGAGAAATAGTTGGAAGGCACAGGGTATATGGTTACACATGGCAAAGATGGCATTGCCCTGCAAGCGATCCTGAGAGTGTCGAAGGACCAGGATATGAATTTAATGGTTTACAGTACCAAAAAACGGACAATGTTAAGGAATGCTATGGTTACAGATGCATAATTTATACTATTGCAGCCGTAACAGTGCCAATATGTATGCAACTGTTGTGGCTGCAGTAATGACGTCATCAATGGGCCAATAACATTGCCGAAATTCAACGGAACGCCAAAAGTTCAAAAGAAATAGCGAAATGAACTTTATATGTGGTTGTTGTTGGACAATGTATTTTGTATGAGTTTGTGGGCAATGACATCCAAAATGCATAAGAAACCAATGTAAAATCATCAGCGCGCAGGGGTATAAAGAAGGAGTGGGGCGACAATCTGGTGCCATACAACGGGACCAGTAATTAAGGACAGTGCTATAAAAGGAGCAACATTTTTCGACGTAGGGGAGTGTATTACGGGCTCTTGTTGAGTATAGTCTTGGCTATTAGTCAGTGGGTTACGGCCTCTGGTTGAGTATTGTTTGGCTGTTAGTCAAAGGATTTTGGACTCTTGTTGAGTATTGTTTTGGACTCTTGTTGAGTATTGTTTTGGCTTTTAGTCAAATGGATTTGGACGCTTATTGTGTATGATTTTGGTCTCTTGTCGAGTACAAATTGGCACTTGGTGGAAGGGCCACGAAAGATATTGAGATTGGTTCTCATTGAGAGAATATTCGATTCAAAAGGTTTGAGTAATAGGCGTGAGCAGTGGGTCGCAAAATAATACAGAGGTTTAAGGAATGAGTTTGAACATTGGAATCAAATAAAAGGATTTGATTATTCGATGTTGCAAGGAATTCAGAAGTTGGGTCTCAGAAGGATTTGAGGACTAGATGTCTAAGGATAATAATAGGAAAATAAGTGGTTCGAATTTAAGTGTAGCAAGAATAATTCAAGTTAAGACGGTATTCAGATTTTGAACTGGCGCAAAGGCACTAATGATAAAAGCATTGGTGGTGAGGCAGCATATGTTTATTGGAGGAGGAATACGACTCGTACTGTCACGAGGATTTTGAGTGCTCAGTGAAGTCCTTGGGGTTTAAGTCCACAAAAGACATCACTGCGGGATACCAGGTGACGCTGGACCGGACGCTGAGACTTGAGACCCTCATCAAACGCACCAGCAGAGAGAGAAGAAACGAATACAACGTAAAGATAAACGAATTAAGCAAGGATACATAAGAATAATCAACATAAATAAAGGCGGAAATAATAATTAAACAAAACAAAAATAAAGTGTTTCCTTACCTAAGGGTCTGCAAATACAAATTTATGTAAAGCAAACTCTGGAAAAGCTGAGCAATCCCAGCCTTTGACCCGGGACAACCGGGAGTCCTTTACATTGGCGCCCGAGCAGGGACCCTGAGGCAATGGAAACACAAAGACGTAAAAGGATTAAAAGAAAACCCGGAGAAGAAAAAAAGATAAAGGGAAAATTTAAAATAAAATGATATACACTACAGAAAAATAAAACATACACAAAATGGTAAAAACAAGTTGGATCAGGACACTCTATAAGGAGGAGCTGGAGGCATATCTGGGTGAATTTGAACTGGACACCGGAGGGAGACATGATGAACAGCGTTCACGGTTGTCCAAATTTGGTTGGTACGGAAATGGGCTGTACGGTTCATCGGGGCACAACCTCTTCCAGTCCAATTCTAGGACTTGTAATGCTAAGGATTATGGATATGAATGATAAGGGGCATTACAATTGCAATGCGGGTCAATTTGAAATGCTAATTCGATAGTATTATCGGTTTGAGTACAGGAAAGCTGTAAAGCCCACTGCCGGAAAGTAAAAGAGAGGATTGTTAAGCAGAAACAAATGTGATTTAACTGACACAGGTTATTGAAAGTCAAGAGAAATAGTTGGAAGGCACAGGGTATATGATTACACATGGCAAAGAAAGATGGCATTGCTCTGCAAGTGATCCTGAGAGTGTCGAAGGACCAGGATTTGAATTAAAGGGTTTACAGTACCAAAAACGGACAATGTTAAGGAATGCTATGGTTACAGATGCATAATTTAAACTATTGCAGCCGCTCGAATTATGTAATAGTGCCAATATGTATGCAACTGTTTTGGCTGCAGTGATGACGTCATCAATGGGCCAATAACATTGCCGAAATTCAACGGAACGCCAAAAGTTCAAAAGAAATAGCGAAATTAACTTTATATGTTGTTGTTGGACAATGTATTTTGTATGAGTTTGTGGGCAATGACATCCAAAATGCATAAGAAACCAATGTAAAATCATCAGCGCGCAGGGGTATAAAGAAGGAGTCGGCGACAATCTGGTGCCATACAACGGGACCAGTAATTAAGGACAGTGCTATAAAAGGAGCAACATTTTTCGCAGTAGAGGAGTGTATTACGGACTCTTGTTGAGTATTAGTCTTGGCTATTAGTCAGTGGGTTACGGACTCTTGTTGAGTATTGTTTTGGCTTTTATTCAAATGGATTTGGACGCCTATTGTGTTTGATTTGGCGCGAAAGTTTTTCCTTACCTCAGGGTCTGCAAATACAAATTTATGTAAAGCAAACTCTGGAAAAGCTAAGCTATCCCAGCCTTTGACCCGGGACAACCGGGAGTCCTTTACAGTGTAAAATTTAAGTACCAATATTAGCTAGCAACCTAACATAAGTGAAATGACCAAACACATACTATATTTAAAACATTTCAGAAAAAGTTGAATTTGTCAAGAGTTGTGTTGAATGTTTAATTGTTGAGGGTAAACGTGGGAAAAAAGAAGGTCTTTTAACTCCAATTGACAAAGCCAGTGAACCGTTAGGAACATATCATGTTGATCACGTAAGCCAAATGACAGAAACAGTAAAGCTGTTAATAATTATATTTTGGTAGTAGTAGATGGTTTTTCAAAATTTGTGTGGCTCTATCCAACAAAATCAACAGGAGCGGAGGAAGTTGTAGACAAGTTAAAGAAACAAACATGTATTTTTGGAAAAAAGAAGGTCTTTTAACTCCAATTGACAAAGCCAGTGAACCGTTAGGAACATATCATGTTGATCACGTAAGCCAAATGACAGAAACAGTAAAGCTGTTAATAATTATATTTTGGTAGTAGTAGATGGTTTTTCAAAATTTGGCTCTATCCAACAAAATCAACAGGAGCGGAGGAAGTTGTAGACAAGTTAAAGAAACAAACATGTATTTTTGGAATCGCAAAAAGAATAATTAGTGGCAGAGTATCAGCTTTTACATCGCATATCTTTAAAGAGTACTGTCTCAGTTACTGTATTCAGTTATTACAAATTCCGACAGGAGTACTTAGAGGTAACGGTCAGGTAGAGAAAATGCACAAGATTGTAGTTCCAAAGATTTCAAAGACGTGTCACGAAAATCCAACTCTGTGGTATCGTGCAACAAATAATTAACAACACATTACCAAGAAGTTCGAAGTAATCGCCATCCAAAATTCATACAGGATTAGATATGGGTATTGCTCACAATACTGAGTTATTGATTGAAAGTTATTGTTTGAAAGAGATTGAACTGGAAGATCAGAATTCAACAAGAGAAACTAAAGACAGACAGTTAAAGAAAAAAAAATCGAAAATTCAGGCCGAAAATCGCAAAACCGTTGACAGAAACCGGACAGTTGAAATTATTTACAATATTGGAAACTTAGTTGCGATCAAACGTACCCAGTATGGGACAGCGATGAAACTAAAGTAAAATTCTTTGGACTATATAAAATAGTTAAAAAGTATGGTCGTTATCAAGTTACGAAAGTCGGGGAACATGAGGTGATAATGTTAAATCTTATTACATCGGTTGCAGAGTTTATGAAAAAATTGATAGTTTCATTCCGGGAGAATGAATTGTCAGGAAGGCTGAAAATAGGAGAAGAACAGACTAGAGGAGCAACACGTCGCATGTTGGAAGCGAGCGTTGATCAGACGGACAAAGAGTAGAGAGTAAGACAATAAAAGCAAGACGTACAGGCAGTAAGTTGTATTTGAGCTATGAATCGGTGTGTTGTGCTGCGCATAATTCCTGTAATTCCTGTAAAGAAGATAAAACGCGAGTCGTTAACGTCAGCTTGGATGAACCATGAAATAAACTACAAGCTGTTATTAAATTTTCAATTACACATTGATATCCTACATATGTATATAAAAACAAAATGTCTGTTTTATATACCCTGTATAAGGTCAAAGGGAATATTAAGTGTGTGTGCAAATCTATTTAATAGGCAGAAGAAGGCGTGGAAGACCCAATAAAGAATATATATTCTTAATAAGCATGGAAAGTCAAGTTGATATAGACCTGTCCGTCTGTCCTTCCGGCATTCTGCTTGAACGAAAACATAACGGAGACTATAAGAGAGAGATATTTAGACTCTTCTTTTCAATCTTCAGATAAAGTGTATGAAAAGAATATTTTAAGGGGTAGCCCCAATACAAATCTGGCCCCATTTTTAAGTTTTTAAATCAAAATTTAATGTTTTTATTTTGAAATGAATTTATTGTAATTTTTCGTCAATTCTATTGAAATGAAGCATAGGCGACCCCATAAAGTATATACATTCGTGATCAGCACGACAAGACGAGTCAATATAGCCATGCCCGTCGGTGTGTCAGAGTGTTCGTATCTGAGAGATTTTTTTTCGGGAATCTTTAAAATATTGGTTTGAAACTTGGTATGGAGACTTTTATAACACAAGTTTCAAAATGACCTCGATTTAATAAATATAAGGCGTTTTTTTGCAAATAAAACTGAAAATGCGACGTCAATTATTCAATTATATTAATTCACTTTATTTATTTGTAATACCTTGTGTTTAGTTAAAGTTTTGCGTTGCGTTTGGCAGGGTTTTATTTATTTAGGATATAAAATATTATTCAAAATAATGCTTAAAATGATTTTAGGTATAAAACACTTACGCTTTTTTATCCTCCATCTGCAACTTCTCTACAACAACTGATCCCGCCATTTGCTCAGTTGCTAGTCTCATACAAAAGTATTAGTCAAAATAATAGGTTCAGATATTGGAAATTCGGTAGCTATCTTAACTTAAATCGGTACGTAATTCAAATATTCTGTAAAATTGAAAAATAACAATCGGCGCGCTAGCATCCCCCGCCTCCATGAATTTAGACACCCAAGATTCACCATTTATTAAGCTTCGCAAGTACGCACACTGGTCGGCGCACAGTTCCAGTCGATGTTTTAATTTCAGCTTAACGTACCTGATTGTTCTTTCCGGTGAAGGCCTGTACAATTCTGCCCTTCAATTCATATTGTGCAACGAGCATTCCCACTTCTATTCTTCGTGTGGACAAAACATCCGCATTGATTTTATGGTTGAACTTCTCCAATTGTTGTTCTCGCTCGAAGCCAACTAAATTCGTAATATTGTGGGAGCATATTCATTTAGGCACGCCGTCTCATTAATTGCCTGGATAATTGTATCGTAAACACTCCCAATGTCTAAAATAATTGAATGACTAATATAAATAAATACAAGCTGATTGCCGACACGTCTGTAGCTTGCTCCAAAATGAGTGCTCACTCCAAACATGCAGAAATGAATAGAGATAAGCTGCCCAAAGTTCAGTTTTCACTGAACACTCTATCACTGCGGTCTATTTATAAGTGTGTGTGTGCGCTCATTTAAATTTAAATTTCTTAAAATATATTTTAAATATTGTTAAAAGTTTTACTTTTTATTTTGCCAATAAGTCATCATTAAGTTTAAATATTATTTACTCTGTTTCAATTATTTACTACCTATCTATCAAAAGTTCTATAGCGAATACTGTTTTTATCTCAGATGAGCTTAGGAACCTTATAAATAATAAGAGAAGGCTTCGGAAAAATTGGCAAACCAGTAGATGTCCAGCAGATAAAACTAGGTACAATACAGCATCATTCCAACTTAAAAAACGCTTACACGAAGTAAGAAATGAAGCAACTGCAGAGTTTTTCAAAAGTCTAGATCCTAACACGAAAGACTATGAATACAGCCTTTGGAGAGCTACCAAATATTTAAAACGACCTGCAAAACGAAATGTTACTATACGTAATCATAATGGAGAATGGTGTAAAACCGCTAAAGCTAAGGTTGAGGCATTTGCACAACATTTACACTCAACATTTCAACCAAATTCAAATCTTGCGCCTGAAGATACTGAAATAATAGAGTTTCTGGATGTACCTTGTCAAATGTGCATGCCAATTCGTAGAATTACTGTGTCTGAAATCAAAGAAGAATTCGCAAAACTGAATCAAAAAATGTCACCAGGCTATGATAAAATAGACGGAAGAGTTACGAAAATGCTCTTTCAAAAGTGTATTCAATTTTTAGCACTAATTTACAATGCGATTTTGATGCTGGATCACTTTCCTACACAATGGAAATGTGCGGAGGTGATAATGATTCCAAAACCAAACAAGCCTGAAAATATTTTCTCGTCCTACCGTCCTATTAGCTTGCTGGTGTCATTCTCCAAAGTGTCCGAAAGAATACTTATGAGTAGATTGTTCCCAATTTTGGATGAATACAATATAATACCGGAACATCAGTTTGGGTTTAGGAGAGGTCATGGGACTCCAGAGCAATGTCATCGTATAGTGGATATAATTACAAGTGGATTCGAGAAGAAACTGTATTCTGCGGCAGTATTTCTTGATATACAACAAGCATTTGACCAAGTCTGGCATCCAGGCATGTTATATAATATGAAAAAAACTGCTTCCTGCTCCATTTTTCCTCTTATTGAAATCGTATCTAAGCAATCGACACTTTTATGTTCAAATGGAAGGAAAAACATCGAAACTATATAGTATCCATGCTGGTGTCCCACAGGGCAGTGTTCTGGGACCTGTTCTTTACACAATATTCACTGCCGATCTTCCTGTTGTCAGTGATGTTCAAGTAGCCACTTATGCTGATGATACAGCTATAATTGCAGCTAAAGACACTGCGGCAGAAGTATCTCAAGATATTCAAAATGAAATAGTTGAAATAGAGCGATGGCTTAAGAAATGGAAAATAAAGGTTAATACTGAGAAGTCGAAGTCACATTTGCTCTGAGAAGAGGTGATTGTCCGTCAGTATTTTTAAATAATTCACAAATTCCTCATAGTGACTCCACAAATTATCTCGGACTCGATATAAATCGGAGAGTAACTTGGAAAAGTCATATTAAAGGCAAGACAAAGAAACTCAACATAAAAACAAAAAAAAATGTATTGGCTGCTTGGTAGAAAATCGCAGCTTAGTTTGGAGAACAAAGTTCGGCTTTACAAGGCTATTTTAAAGCCTGTATGGACATATGCTATCCAATTATGGGAAACTGCAAGCCAATCAAATATTGAAATTATTCAACGATATCAGTCCAAAACGCTTAGACTTATTGTTGACGACCCCTGGTTTGTGGCCAAATTCACAAAGATTTAAATATTCCATACATTAAAGATGAAATACGTAGAATAAGCACAAGGTATGTTGAGAGACTACATGATCATTTAAATATTTTGGCAATAGGCTACTATATAATAGCGATACAACTCGAAGACTTAAACGAAATCATGTGTTAGATTATCCTTTTAGAGATTAAATTTTGTATAAATTGTAAATAAACTCTTAATTATAGAATTTTGAATATAATAGCTGTTGTCATGAACTTATGAACTTTCAACTAATTTATTTTTTGTCTTATTGATAGATTGTAAATTAATAAAAAAAAAATTTACTGCAAGCGTATATTTTTATGAAAAAATTCTATATTAAATTCAATATTAGGTTGAAATACAATGTGATGCCTTTTTATTGTCAGCTGTTTAGCATAGAGGTAGGCCCCATACAAACCCACTGTGTAATTTTGTGTTTTTTCTGATAAAAACCTTTATTGAAATCAATATTAACTTGAAATTTGATTTGGTGGATTTTGGTGGACAACAGCTTCATACACATCTACTAGTGAGCGTGTACCGCCCACTTTTTGGGGTAGCAACTATTTAAACCACCACTTTTTTGTTTTACAATACGATTTATAATTTCGTGTGAATGGTATTAGAGCCTTGCTGTCCAAAGCCTATACCGGGCATATGATAAAGAGAATTTCCGCTTTTATTTCATTTCCACACGCACAGAATGTGTGTGAACCAAATAACAACCACAGTGCAAAAATTCAAAGTAAAAAACACATACATGTGCAAAGTAACAAAAGCACGCACAGAAACTTGCTGGACAGCACGGTATTAGAGCTTCGGTTCAACCGAAGTTAACGTTTTTTCTTGTTTCTATTCTTTCTTTTCGCTTTCTTCGTTTGTTTGTTTATGTTCCCTTGCTAAACAGATAAACATACTAGTAGTTTTGTTTTTGTTCTTTTAAATTTTTTGTGTTGGGTTCTGCGAGCGTAATTCTGCTCTAATTTCATTTTAACACGCATTTATTAGCTTGGCCTGTATCTATCTATGTAACGGAATCTTTCAACTTAATTTTCACCAACTTCGAAATAATTTGAAATTTTGCACGTGTATTAAGAATCGATGACAATACAATAACTTCACAATTTCGACCTAATATCCTGACCAGGATCATCAGGATATTTGATTTGTGGGTCATGTTCTGTTCCGCTCCGTTTCGTTTGTTTTGTTTCAATGTGCTACCCTCAAAACGAGTTAACAACTTAATACATATGTTGATACGTTTTGCTGCTTTAACTTCGCTTCATGAACGCATAAGTGAGAGTGCAAAAATGATATAAAATATCTTTTTTCTGTATGTAGCGCGTGTTCTAGAGTGAGAAAGAGTGCGCGTGATAATGAAACATTACAAGGCGGGAGGGACGGCGTGCGTGCAAGTCTCTGTAAAAACTGTAAATAATCTCAATAAGGATAAAATTATAGTTTAAAAAAACACGCTTTAACAGTAATGTGAACTAAAAAGTAAAAAATAATTTTGAATAAGTTTAAAATGAGAATTAAGCGATTATATTGGGATAAAAAATAATAAAAAAAAACTTGTGCATTTCTTAACCATTTTCAATAACCATCAATCCCATCCACAACCGGCAAATTCAATCCGAAAACATATGAATATTTTTTATTAGACAGGGTGTTTTTTTTTTTTTTTTTTGGTAACCGAAGCTTTTTTTTGTTAATTTGAATTAAACTTAATAATTCTTTACGATTCGTTTATTTTATGTAAATTTGGACGTTTGTCTATTTTTGGAAGAAAAAAATATATATTTGACAAAATATATATTTGACTCTTACAGCCACACATGAAATATTCGTTTTTCGGCATTTTCCATCACTTTGTGGAGAGTTTCTAGTGATATTCTTGCGATTACCTAGCGTATGTGGCTTAAATTTTCACAAGAGAGTGATGTTTGTTAGTACATATAAACTTTCCTCTTCAAATATCCCCACAAGAAAGTGGACGGCGGAGTCAAATCTGTTGAAAAGGTGCCTAGTCGAAATCACAATTTTTCGAAATAAATCGATTAGTTAACATCCGCTTACGCGAGCTGGCATGTCAGGCACTCCTACTAAATCCAACAATCTTCCAGATTTATTTCGATGTTAACATCGGTTACCACAAAAAAAAAAAATTATCCGTTATTTAAAATTTTTAAATCTAATCGTTTCCGAGAAAAGGACATGTGCAAAGATTATTACCGCTTTGGTTCCAGCGCAGTTAGTTTATTCCAGCGGTTCTCAAACTTTTTTTGGTGACGGAACTCTTTTGGAAAGCGAAATATCTATATGTAGATATGGAGCAGATGTTCTTGACCCAGATAAGCAAAGCACGCAGCTTATATCTAGCTCTGTCTCGTCGGCAATTGGGGTGGGTAACAATGAAATTATGAAACTGGTGTAATGTCCCCTGTAGCTTTATTCTTTAAAGAAAAGCACCTTTATTTTTATAAGGCGACAACAGCAAGCGAACCTACACGAACGGATTAAAAATATATATATATATATATATATATATATATATATATATATATATATATATATTTATTTATTATTATTTAATATTTCAATTAGTTTGAAATTTCAACGGTTATAACCGCAGTGCAACTCTTAGAATATTTAATCTCATCTTATTATATTCAGCCCTCGACTGCTGAATTGGCTAACTGACATATGTCAATTGAAAATCCGCTATTAAAATGGCGTAACTGAGACTATATATTCACGAAGTTGCTAATATTCGATATCTTTTCTCTGGCGATCATCAACGACTTCACACCAAAGTTGTCCACAATATTTTTGAAAGTTATTAAAAATGTTTTTTCTTACCAAGTGCGCTAATTTAGAAACTCGCTCAATTACTATTTTTCCTCGAACAAAGTTAATCCGCAACTTTACGGAGACAATAATTAATTGCATTTCAATTTTTAAAATTGGTGCATTGATAATAATAATAATATCGAAACAAACCACGCCAGAAGTAAAGAATTTGAAAAAAAAAACCTACAAAAATTGCGCTTAATCCATATGGGTAAATATATCATTCACCGCAATCAATTAGGTGCATTGTCTTATAAATTCGTTTATTCGTATTTTCTCCAATCATAGATTGGGCGTTTTGTAATCAATAATTATTGTACTAAGTTATACATCTGTATTAAACTAAACTAAATCAACAGGCCTCGTTCTTTGTAGTCTTCTTTTACGGAGGCAATAATTAATTGCATTTCAATTTTTAAAATTGGTGCATTTATAATATTAATAATATCGAAACAAACCACGCCAGAAGTAAAGAATTTAAAAAAAAAAAAAAACGTAAAAAAATTTCGCTTAATCCATATGGGTAAATATATCATTCACCGCAATCAATTAGGTACATTGTCTGATAAATTCGTTTATTCGTATTTTCTCCAATCATAGTTTGGGCGTTTTGTATTAAATTACAAATTGCTTAAGCCGCTACATTTACTCTCTCTCTCTCTGCATCGACATGATAAGCGCAGCTTAATCGCTCAAGCAGTCATATCTGCTCAAGCTTTCGTCGTCGCTCATCGCTTGTCGCTCAACGCATCGTCTTCATACATAAAATGTGCTAACTACCACCTCCGCAAAGTTATTTAACAAAAAAATTCATAATATATAATTAAATCAAATCCAATATATAATTATATTATATAATTATTACATATAATTATATTATAATTATATTATATATAATTATATTATAATTATATTATATTATATAATATATATTAAGTCTATAAAACTCTATATATAGATGATATAGAAAATTCAGTGTTTTTTTGTGAACAGATCAGTGGCATAAAATGCTCGAAAAAAAAACATAAATTGAGATATATATGCATATTGATATATTGGTGTAATATTTATAAAAATTGGTATAAAACAGGGGTAAAAATGTCTTAATTATGTGAAAATTCATTTTTCTCGAGTGTCATAAATATTTTCGAGCCATGTGCAAGCGCAGCTTTAAAGCAACAAAAAATATAAAATGTTTATAACCTTAAATTTTGTTAAATAATATTGGAACTGGCGCAAGTGAATTTGGAAAAAAAAACATTGAATTCTATTTCTAATTAATATTGGTTTTTTTTTTAAAGTTATAATTTGTTTGATAGTTTTTTTGCAAGAAATCTTAAAATAATTTTTTTTCTCTATATTGATACATATATTAATTTATTGCAATTAAATTTTTGTGCAGCAAAAAAGTAGTGAGTGAAAGTGAGTGAAATGAAGAAAAAGTTATTCATAAAAAAATCCAAAAATTATAAGTGTGAAACAAAAAATTTTGCCCTGAAAAATTCATATTATTACGTTTTTTTTTGTCCCTTATTAAATTAGTAACAAAAAGTGCCAAAGGTTATTAAAGATCGTATCATTTTTAACAAAATATAATTTATCTTAGTGAGTGTGCATAATTCTTAATATGAGAAAGTGCAAAAGAGGTCAAATTTAATTCTTAAGTTGTAATCATGTTCATTTTTTCCTGCAAAAAAGTTTTACTTGCATTAAGTCGCTTACGCATGCGTATATAACTTAACGTAACGCAACATCACGTAATGTTGTTAGCTCTGTTAAACTTTCTTTTACACTCTCTCTTAACATTCTAATTTAACAGCATAGCGACAGCATGAAAGTACTTTCAGCGTTGGATGGCCATGTAAGTTGTTGTTGTATTATTTCGTACATACTCAGTGCACATTATTGCAAAATTTCTCTTAACTACAAAATTCGACCTTAATTTATTTTTGTTCTCAATATCAAATATGTACGCGATACCCTACATGAATGCTAACCTATAAGGGTATATTCGTTTTGTTTTTTCATATATCGATTACAATTATTATTTCTTCTTTGTATCAATTTAAAGATTTTTTATTGTCGCTTAATTTTTTTTTTATCTACTAACATCTTTTACTAAACCATATATAATAATTTCTATTTATATATTTGAATTCTTTTTTTTTTATTTATACACTTTTGCACCAATTTATATTTATACCCTACATGAATTATTTAAAAATTTCTTGCATTATATTAGATTTATTCGCATTACGTTAGCTTTATATTCTTTTTTTTATTATTTCAATCATGTTAGTATAATTTTTACTATAGCATTATTTTCCTTTTCCTTGTTGTAAAAATTTTAAGTAAAATGAATTTCATTAAATTAAAATCGAGTTTGAAATTGAAATCATCGATTTTTATTATGGAGTAGACATCCATCTAGGAACCCGATTTCAAGGTGAAAGATATGTTTTAGGTTTTAAAAAAAAGACAACCATGGGGTCACATTTTCATTGCAATTTTCTAAGGACTTTGTCCTTGTGTCCGTTTCTCCCTTTTTATTTCCTTCTCCTTTAATAATTTTTCCATTTGTTTTTGCAATTCTTTCGCTTCCTCCTTGTATTAAAATCAGCACGCAAATATAATTTTAAATAATTAATAATAAGTATTCAATGTGTAGCTCTATCATTTTAAAATTCAGCTATGGATTCTTTTGAACCCACCTCCGATTGCCTACGAGCAGATCCGATCCAGGTGCGTTCTCCATAGCGAATTTTGTTTTCCACCAGCAACCGCATTTAGGCTACGTGGGTATATATATTTGTACGCTACATGTTACACTGGTCAATGCTTCTCGGCTACACAATATTTATTTTTAAAATTCTGCGTGCATGTATATATATAGAGAGAGAGATGGAGTGAAAGAAAAGCTGATAGAAAAAGAACATGGAGGTGGCTGCGCTAAGGTGCAGTTGCAGCGTACTTTGCCCACCCAACCATGATCACTAGTTCCAATAGAAAATAAATTTAACAGTGATCCCTCAAAATTACTGACCGCTTAACCCAATTCACCTTTGTCTACACTAAAATCGGGTTCCTGACAGCTCATTTACTGCATATTAAAACTGAACGAAATCAATTTAAAATTCATACTTGATTTAATGGATAGCATATTTAGATGACTTAAATTACTATAATGTTAAAATTTAAAACTATACAAAAGAAAGCAAAATTATTTTAGCGCATATTTCTAATTAATAGTAAAAATATGAAAATTTCACCTAACATTCCTATAGGACAGAAAATCCAAAAAAAAAGAAAATAATATTTATGTAAAGTAAAAACAAAAGGGAATAAAATATCAAAAAAAAAAAAAATAGTGTTCAACATTTGGATAAAAAAAAACTAACAAAAAATGTAAATTCAATAAATATTATAATTTTTCTTAATGCAAAAAAAAAAATCTAACTGCAAAAGAAAAGTATTTAAATATATTACATCCGCGTATAATTTTTAGATACCAAAAAAGAAAATAAACCTATATACCCGTTTATATGCAAGGTATGGCATTCGCGATCGTGATAAATTGAGCGCGCGATTAATTACGAAACGCGAAATGAATCAAATTAGATAGCGATAAGCAAGACGTCTATAAAATTAATAAAGAAAATGCAAATAAAGAGTGTAATAAAAAGAATGCTCACTTACATGAGTGTGGTCCATAAAATATCTTTTACGCCGACGCTGTGCTGTGGATGTAATGAGTAGATAGAGGAGTAAAGAGAGAGAGAGTTAATTTTAGCATAACGTTGCTTAGTGAAGCTACAGCAACAACACTGCATTAACAGCAATTACAAGTGACTTAAATATAATTTAAGTTTATGTACATGAAAGCAACAACATCAAGAATTTTACTTAACATTCACTCTCTCTCTTTTTCTCTTTTACACAAGACATTTTATACTTTATTATTATTTTCAGATAAATATATTTAAATTAATGAATTTAAGCACAATTAAAGCTGAGAAATTGTACCAAAATTAGGCAAGAGATTTTATGATTGGCACTCACTGAATTTAAAGTCATTTTTCAATTTAGATATTAATTAAGATGAACAAAATTTAAGTAGAATTGTAAGCCGAATATATCATTTTTGGGGATTTTTTCTGATCTTTCTTCTACACTTCACAAAAAATAAATATAATAATAAAAGCAATAATAAAAAAATTGACAATTAGCAATTTATATATCAGCAACACAATTGCTCATTTTTGTACTTTTTAATTTTAATTATGCGCAGATTAATTAAATTTAGCGGAAACATTTTATATCTCAAGGAAAATGGGTTTAACATAACTTGAAATAACTTTTTATGCCCATTTAAATATGGCGGTTTATACTAGTTTTTCCGAAAAAATAATAATTTACTTCATTTTCCACTTTTATATTCCTCGAGATTTTTACTTAATTTTTCTGCACTCACAACACTGAACTAAATTTCGCTTTAAGCGATAATGCACCTTACATTTTAATTATTCACATTTTTGCAGGGCTTTAATTTTTGGGTTTTTAGATAGGGATTTATATGTTTTTTTTATAGGATTTTTCTTCAGGTTTTTTTCACTTAACACATATGCATTGAATTTTATAGATTTTTTAACTAATTATAAATTATCTGGATCGGGGAGCAGCAACGGTGATCAATATGAAATTGATGAAACTAAATGTCGCAGCAGCGCAGCGAAAATATAATAAAATTGCAGCGATTGTTGTATCGGCAATGATAATTACATGCAAAGCGAAGAATAATTATGTACAAAGCGAGGAATAGTTATGTACAAAGCCAGTCGAAGAATAATTAATACGTACAAAGCGCCTAACCGATTTGGTAGGCGCTGAATAAAAAAAAATGTATTACTTCTGCAGACAACTATTTTTTTCTTCCCTCGTAGGCAAAATTAGTTGTTGAGGTTTTCTTTTTTTTTTCCTTTTTTTCGATTTGCAATAATTTGGAAAAAGAAAAAAAATTTGTTTTTTTTTTGAAATTGCATGTGCGGCGATAAAAATAAAATTTTACTTTGATTTTAATTGAACTTATTAGAAAGGCCTTTTAAAGACACGTTGTGTCATCGTTGACGGTCACAGAAGGAAAAGAATGATGACTCATTCAAACGTTGGTCTATTGGAAGGTCATTTCCAAGCGGAAATGGGATTTGACATATTTCAACATGACATGTCAGTGTTTGTTGTTGTAACAGCTTCGTGTGAGCTGTATCAGGAAATTATATATACACAATTTATTATATATGAAATGAATGTAGTAGTGCAAAGCAATTTGTGAATGTAAGAGAAAGACAGACCGAAATGAAACCTCAGGTGTCATGGTCTAGAAAAAACAACATCCTCTGGTCGTAACCAGAGGTCTAAAGGGCTCAATTGTGTCGGATGGCACGGACAATTGAACAAATGAATTGTATCATGCGGTGATTGACCGCATTCATTGCAGCAATTAGTATTGCTTATCCCAATTCTTTCCCTGTAGCACTCGAGCATAACGCTCCATCCGGATCTTAACTGTGCAAGTTTCGTCCTGGTGCTACGAGGGAGATGTTTTTCGCTCTCATTAATAGGCGGAGGTCTTCCACCTAATATAATGTTCTCCCTATAAGAGCGTATGGCTTGTTCAGTTGCATCTTTATGCAATTGGGACCTTCCAGAAGTATACTCATACTCCTCTATATTTCTATCAGTGATAAAGCGATTTATGCTCGACTTATATATCCAGATATCCGATCTTATTCGGGTAGGCGCCGATGTAGTGAGGGTGCCATGGTTGGGATGATCAACTCTGTACGTACCCAACAAGAACTGATTCGAAAGCAACTCATTATGTTGATGAACAGGAAGTATCATAGCTTCATTGTGCAAATGATCCTCATGGGTCATTTGCAAACAACCAGTGGCAGTCCTCAGCGCACTATTCTGACTTCTTTGCAGGCTTTGCCATTGAGTCTTACTCAGGAAAGGGGTCCATACAGGAGCAGCATAATTTAGGACAGAACGCCCAATAGCTTTATAAGTTGTTATTATAGTCTCCTTGTCCTTACCCCAAGAAGATCCGGCAAGCGCTTTCAACACTTTGTTTCTCGACTTAAGACGGTTATTTGTCTTGGTGGCATGAGCCGAGAATCTAAGCAATGGGTCAAATGTACTTCCCAATATCATCGGGTACTGGACAGTAGGAACCCTTAGACCTCCAACAAAGACATCTAGTTCCATTCTCACCTCCTTAGTCCAGGAAGTGAAAATGGAAGCATATGACTTATGAGTTGAAAGTTGAAAGGTTGCGAGCATTGAAAAAATTTAATAAATTATCCAAATAAATGTTAATTCTCGCACATATGTCATCTACATTCACACCCGATGATAAAACAACAATCATCTGCATAGGTCACTAGTTTTATATGGGGAGGGGGAACGGTATCTTTGCCAAATAAATGTTGAACAGAAGAGGAGAGAGAACCCCACCCTGCGGAACATCTATCTTTAACTTACGACCTCACACCCCTAAACACAACCCTTCTACCATTAAGATAGTTCAATAGCCAGCGTTTCGTTTTATCCGGTAGTGAGGTGGTTTTATCCAGGTCTTGAAACATGATTGCATGATCAACTGTGTCGAATGCCTTGTTCAAGTCTAGAGCCACCATCACTGTACGTTCGCATGGCCTCGGCTTAATAAGTCCATCAGCTATAAAAGTAGTGATTTCGCTTAGTGCTGAAGCCGTACCACGACCTTTCCTCAAACCGTGCTGATGATCTGCTAGAAGGCAGTGTTCTGTCATTGAAGGAAGTAATAATGACTCAAGAACTTTCACTACAGGTGAAATAAGCGATATGGGCCTATAAGAGGAACCAAGATCAGCTTCACTGCCAGATTTTAAGAGAGGTACAATCCTTGCGACCTTCCATACATCAGGGACAATTAACTGGGAAATGGATTAGTTTATCACGTGCGTGAGGTATTCTACCGAGGTTAGGCCGAGTGCCTTGGATGATTTTGCTTTCCCTATAACAGCAAGAACCTCCTCACATGTAAAATACAATATTCATGTCCTTTTTTCCTTCTAATGTGACGTATGGATTTACGCTTTAACATATTCTGCTGAGAAGGGTGTTGCACGAACTGTCTGCAGAAATAGGTTTCACACTTTTTTGACGATCCTATTTGCACTCCCTCAAATGTGACAGATGAAAGAGCTCTATTCTGCGGTATACCAGATATCTTTTTAATGGTGTTCCACAGACTTCGCGAACCCGAGTCCAAGTGTTCTAGCCATTTTGCCTTTCTATGTAACGTTGGTCTATTGGAAGGTCATCTCCAGCGGAAATGGGATTTGACATATGTCAACAAGACATGTACGTGGTAGAAAAGGTTGGTACTTCTGGTTATGGAAGGCATATTTCCCTAGAGTTGTATTTCATAACTTCAGCCGTTGAGTTCAAATACAAAATTTAATATCAAAAAACTCAAAAAAAAAAAAAAAATACATTCTTAGCATGTATAAAATTAAAGGCTTGCTACTAGCACCGATAAGTAAAAAAAACATTTTAAGAAAGAAAAAAAAAATTATTCTACAAAAAAAAAATGACAAATGCCACTACCATAGCGCCTACAATGTAAAACTCCCCAACAAACCAATAATATAACAATATACCTTTCAAACTACATGTGAAGAATATGCAAAAATAAAATAAACTAAAAAATTATATTTAAAGAAAAATAAATGCAAAATTAAAGTAAAAAAAGAAAAAATATTAAATTCGGTTGAACCGAAGCTCTAATACCATTCACACGAAACTTTAAATAGTATTGTAATACATAAAAGTGGTGGTTTAAATAGGGGGTGGTACACGCTCACTAATAGATGTGTATGAAGCAATGTAGTAGATGTGTAAGATGCCACCAAATCGAATTTCAATTTGATATTGACGTTTTCCATACAAATGCATAAAAATGAACTGTGGATTTATATGGGACTACCTCAAAAAGTGGGCGGGACACGCCCAATTGTCTATGTACGTTTAACGGCTTTCTCTTAAAAGGCACCATATCGCATTTCAACCTAATATTGACTTTAATAAAAAAGTTTTTCTTACAAAAAGTCAAAAGTGGACCATAGGTTTGTATGGGAGCTACCCCAAATCCTGGGCGGGCCAAGCCCGTTCCACGGGCCACGCACATTGCATTTCAACCTAATATAGACTTTAATAAAGAAGTTTTCTTACAAAAAGTATAAAGTGGGCAGTAGGTTTGTATGGGAGCTACCCCAAGTAGTGTGCGGGTCCCACCCATTAATGTATATGGCAAGAATCCGTCTACTTTAAGTTACTGTATCAATTATTAAGTTGATATTGACTACAATAAAAATGTTTTCCATACAAAAAGTCAAAATTGGGCCGTGAGTTTGTATGGGGGCTACCCCAAAAAGTGGGCGAGGCGGGTCAATCTTGACACTCTATTAAACTGGAATAAAAAGAAGTATACGTGCAAATTTCAACAGGATAGCATAAAAATTGGTCCCCAAAAAATGCGGAACAACATACAGGCGGACAGACGGACAGCCAGTCGTTCATTGCTAGATCGATTCGTCTCGTCGAGCTGATCAAGAATAAATATACATTATGGGGTCTACGATGGCTGACAATACCATTTCACACTATGTGTGAATGGTATAATAAATGTATATATACATTATTAACACACAGCAAAAAAGATAACGTGTATAAGGAATAGTGCGCGTTCATGGCCTTCAAATCTGACCAGCACTAAGCATAAGTTGCGCTAATACTGACTGAGTAATATATGTCAGATTCTGCCACTTAATGAAAAAGTAAGCGAGATGACACTATTGATGGCTTCACATGTACATTATTGAGAATGACGCGTGTAGCCTTAGTATGTGCACTAACCCATTAGTATGTGCACGAACCTATTCTCAATGATCGTCTTTCCCGCTTAGGTCATTTGCTCGAAACAAATTCATCATTTTTATACGCCCGAGGGTCACCCAAAAAAGTTTCACAATATGTGAGATGGGAATTATAGCGAGCGAAAGGCTCATTACAAACTCTACAATAAAACAAAAATGTCTTTATGCATTAATATGCATAATACGAGTATGTACAATGTAAGGTAACAGTTACTTATTAAAAAAAGTCGAATGGGAGGTATGTGTTTTATTTTTCATTTCGCGGAGCCCTAGGGTTCCGCGGAGCACCACTTTGCGTATAGCTGGTTTATTCTTTTTTTTTTTGTGTGCGAGTACATAAATAAAAACCTCTGTAACAGAGTGCCATATAATAGACATTATCATTTTTACAACATTTAGTGTGAAATGGTATTATCAATTTGTTTGAAAAATTCGAACGCATTAAATGACCCATCGCAGACCTCATAAAGTATATACATTTTTGATCAGCTCGACGAGACGAATCTGGATGTTCTTGCTTGTTCTTTTCCATACAAACCAGCCGCCCACTTTTGTCTTTTTGTATGGAAAACATTTTGCAGTCAATATCGACTAGTTATTAACATGACGGCTTTTTATGGACGGACGCTTCATATAAATACAAAGGGGCGCGCCCGGTCCCAAGGGAAGCCCCCACACACACTCACCGAACACTTGGCATTTTGTATGAAAATGTTGTTGGTTACTGTCTATATCGAAAAAAAAAATTTTATATAGTGGCTTGTTATGGACGAAAGCTTCACATATAGAGAAGTATGTACGATTTTTCCTTTTGTTCCATTTCCACTTATAGGATTTTTTCATGAAAAACTTTTTCATTTCAGGAAAATCAACTTGGCATTTACTTCGCATAATTATCAAGGGGCATTTCACGGCCACTTTTAGGGGTAGGCCCCAACAGGCTTACATCCTACGTTTACGTTGTAAAACTTTGCAAATGTTTTTATTTTACACCTGCTAAGTTCACAGTTTAGAACTACATGTTAATGGTATTGCAATTTCGCAACACTGAAGAGTTAAGGTTGTTTTTCTAGTTTCTTATTACTCTTTCAATTATTTCCAATGTCTACATATAATGTGTATTTATATTTTTTTACAGATTTTCAATGCGATGAAGAAGATTGCACCAAAATTTCGACACCAAATACAGGGCATTGCTGCAGACTGCTTGCTTCCAGGTCTTGGATTAAGTAGTTCAAACAGAAAGATAATTATTGATAATGTTAGTGTGGTTTTTCATATGGCGGCTACTGTTCGTTTTGATGAAAAGCTTAAAGTCGCCATGCAGATTAATGTTAATGCAGCTCGCGATGTTATGTTGATTTGTAAAGAAATTAAAAATCTGAAGAGCGTCTTACATGTATCCACAGCATATACTCAATGCCCTCTGAAACATATTGAAGAAAAATTTTACCCACCACCAAGCGATTGGAAGAATTTAATGCTGCTAACGGAGTGTACACCAGAAAATTTATTGGATCACATGACCCCAATGTAAGTAAAATTAATGATTCATAAGATGTAGACTACAAAATGTTCCCAGAATTTCGCATTATTTATTACTGTGGATGTAGCGATGAATAGACCTCGTTCAATCCACTCATATCATAAAGCTGGAGCACTTCATGAAATGTTGGGTTCATATAACATTATACAGGAAATGTTAACAGTTACGAAATAGTCTGTGTAGATGATAAAATATTTTTTATGTTACCATATATTTATAAGTTTTATTTTTAGTTAACTAAACTTATTAACTAAAAATAAAACTTATTGAATAACGAAAAGGAATGACAAATGGTAGAGACTTCTTTGTCCGGTGAATTGGTAGTGGCCGAATCCAAGCAAGTGTTCAAATTTAGCATCAATGACATGCTCTGCACTGATAGGTCATATCCGTCTATCATCGTTTGACAACAAAAACATATGTCTACTGATATGTAGGTATTAAGATAGTTGTTTTTTACTCTGGTTTTTCCCACAATTAGAGCATGCACACAGCAAACAAGATAACGCTGTACATTGTACATTGCATGTGAAAAGTTCACGTACAGATTAGTACATTTGGATTTCAGTAAACGAACAACAATTGATTTACAACATACCATAAATACGTAATTTTAAGAAAACCTAAATAAATAAAGTAATATCGATTTATAATTTATCTGTAATTTGAAAGCATTTTACCCGCTAAAAACATTTTATATAAACCCCGTCATAATTTTAAATAAATCAGTACGGCAGCAACTATTGAAGTATTCACTACATCAGTTCTACGGAAATATTGCTAAGTATTCATCTCCGTCGTCCACCTTGTACCAAGTGCCGGATGCTTATATATATATTCAATACGCGACATTTTTGGTGACCCCTACGTGATCACTTTTCGGAGCGATTCCTTTCAAGCAAAAGGAATCCGGAGGATTAAGGACATATTTTACACTGAACGATAGAGACATCTGGTCAATTACGCGACCAGTCCGTGAGATTCAGTAGAAGAGCAATAAAAGATTCATCGAGACATCTGGTCAACAAGGCGACCAGTCCGTGAATTTCAAGCCAGCAAAGACGTAAGTCTGATATACACAAACAAAAACCATTGCTAATTATTACTGCTTTGACTTTTCCGTTTGTTTTTGACCATAATTGGTTGTGAGTAGATGCACAACCCCTGAAAAGAAAATTAATTACCTTTATCGGGTCAGGCAACATTAATTTAAAAGCACAATTAATATTGGAACATCTGCTTTCATATCAAGCAGCTATCGGTGCAGAGATCCAAACTAACTTTAAAAAAAAATAGTTACTTTGAAGAACGGAAATCAAAGTTAACCAGTTTTTGGAAACAATTTTTACAGGGTGACATGGACATCAAAGAAGCTTCAGGTGGAAAACAAATAGCCCACGACTATTTTGGGACAAATACAAAAATAGGAATATTCGTAAGCGAATTAAACGAGTATTTCAATAAAAATATTCCACGTTCCAATTGGAGAATATGGAGACCAGCGGAGAAAAAGAAAAAAATACTGACTTTAATAAGCCAACAAAACGCATATGTCACGGACAATCAGCCTAACTACACCAGCGAACCGAATTAAATATAGGAATCAGATTTCCAAATTGCATTTTAAAACCCACAGAGATTTCAACGAACCAATGGCTCTGGGATTTGACAGTAGATTCAGAAACGGCTTGTGGAACATCAAAATTGGATTTAACGCCAGCGATAACCCACTTCCCAAAGATTTCCATTCCAAAATTCGATGGAAATTATTTGAAAGGGCAACAATTTCATGATATCTTTAGTATAATGATTCATGAATCATCATTACCCATCATTAAAAATATGTGGTATTTAAAAACAAATCTTTCGGGAGAAGCAGAAAGATTAATTCGCCACTGAGATAAACTACAAAACAGAGTTCCCGAGGACGACTGGGTTTACGCCCCGGACCGATCTGCACAAGAAGTTTTGTGCAGCCAAAGGTTGTCCAACCCAGCCCAAGTGGCTGTATCAGGTATCTATGTGTACAATTTTTTATATGGAGTCAGCAGTTATGTCGGCGCAACTGTTGAAGATACTCCTGTGCCGCGCCGGCATTGAGAGGAACCCGGGACCTGGTCCCTGGTTCTGCTCTGTTTGTGAGAGGAGGATTTTCAGAAACGCGACCTCGGTCCAATGCTCTAGATGTGGCAGATGGTGCCACCTTAGATCTTGTTCGGGCCTCCAATCTCATAGAGACTGGTCAGAGCAATTTGTTGCTAGTTGTTGCTTAGGTAACTCTAATTCTGCTACCAATGATAGCACAACTGTTGCACCTACTTCCAATGCAACTGCAACAACCTCCACCTCGCAAGCAACTGCGGTTGCTAGCTGGATATGTTCCGTTTGTGGCAGTCAGATAAATCGCAATGTTTTATTTGTGCGATGTAATGGCTGTCACAATTGGTGTCATATGAGGAGGTGCACTGCTCTTAGATCTCATAGAGATTGGAATACTGATTTCTTTGCGTCGTGTTGTATATCTGTGCATAGTAATATGCTTGTCCCATCTGTGTCCCGGTCACCCGTGCGGACGTCATGTAGCTCCGGTAGTTCTACACAGTCTTGGCCAATTCTTCCGCCGCCCCGTCAACAAATTATGCGTGCTCGCAGTCCATTGGTTGAGCAGCGATTTAACTCTTTTAGAGTTATGCAACTCAACTGTAATGGTCTGCGTGGGAAGGTGGCTGAGATTGTGGACTACATGGTGCGGCATGACATCCTAATTGCAGCAGTGCAAGAGACCAAGCTCACAGACTCATGTCGGCTGGCATCTGTTGCTGACTTTAATATAGTCAGGCAGGACAGAGACAGAAACAGTGGAGGAGGACTGGCTTTCATTGTTCATCGAACGGTGAATTTCAGACCTTTTTCACTGCCTTCTGTTGGTCAACAGAATTCATTTCTGGAGACGCAATGTCTGGCTGTAAAGTCCGGAGATGTCGAGATAGAGTTTGTGAACTTATATCTTCCACCAGTCAACAGCTGCGACCCTGGGTATAATCCAATTTTGAGCCATGTCTTGCAAGGGGATCACCGAATTATTCTTGGTGATTTCAATGCACACCATGAGATGTGGTTTTCGGAATTGGGTAATGACCTTAGGGGTATTAGTATTGCGGACCAGATAGATAGCTCTCCTTTTTGTACGATCAATGAGGATTGTGCAACTAGGATGAGCACTACCACATCCAGCTCCCCTGATTTAACTGTCGTCAGTGAATCGCTTATTGCATACTCTGAATGGTCGATTGATATAGCGTTGGGCTCGGATCATATCCCTATTGTGGTAAACATTACTCGTCCGGAAGATTTTGTTGAATCGGATAGACGAGTTTTTGTGAACTACAATAGGGCTGACTGGACTGGGTTTACACGCTGTATTGATCAATCAATCAGCGGTCTTTTGCCTCCTAATGATGTTAAGGTAGGTGAAAGAATTCTTAGAGACGCGATCACTAAGGCTGCAAAGAGGCATATTCCTGCTGGAAGGTTTCCTAATATTAGGCCAGGCTTTCCAGCGGAAGCTGCACGCTTAGCGACCTTGCGTGATCAAATTCGTGCCAATGATCCGGGTGACAGTCGTATTGCCTTGTTGTCCCGCAATGTGAACAATCTCGTTGCGGAACACAGGAAGGCAAAATGGCTAGAGCACTTGGATAATTGTGACTCGGGTTCGCGAAGTCTGTGGAACACCATAAAAAAAATATCTGGTGTTCCGCAGAATAGAGCTCTTTCATCTGTCACATTTGATGGAGTACAAATAGGATCGTCAAAAAAGTGTGCCACCTATTTCTGCAGACAGTTCGTGCAACACCCTTCTCAGCAGAATAGGTTGAAGCGTAAATCCATACGTCATATTAGAAGGAAAAAAGGACATGAAGATTTGGTAGATTTTACATGTGAGGAGGTTCTTGCTGCTATAGAGAAAGCAAAATCATCCAAGGCACTCGGACCAGACGGCATTTCTATGCTGATGCTGAAGCACCTTGGGCCTATAGCGGCAACATACCTCACACACGTGTTAAATCTTTCCATTTCTCAGTTAATTGTCCCTGATGTATGGAAGGTAGCTAGGATTATACCTCTCCTAAAACCTGGCAGTGAAGCTGATCTTGGTTCCTCTTATAGGCCCATATCGCTTCTTTCACCTGTAGTGAAAGTTCTTGAGTCATTATTACTTCCTTCAATGACAGAACACTGCCCTCTAGCAAATCATCAGCACGGGTTTAGGAAAGGTCGTGGTACGACTTCAGCATTGAGCGAAATCACTACTTTTATAGCTGATGGACTTAATAAGCCGAGGCCATGCGAACGTACAGTGATGGTGGCTCTAGACTTGAACAAGGCATTTGATACTGTTGATCATGCAATCTTGTTTCAAGACCTGGATTCAACTTCACTACCCGATAAAACAAAACGCTGGCTATTGAACTATCTTAATGGTAGAAGGGCATATGTTGAGTTCAGGGGCGTGAAGTCGGGTTATCGTAAGTTAAAGATGGGTGTTCCGCAGGGTGGAGTTCTCTCCCCTCTTCTGTTCAACTTTTATTTGGCTAAGATGCCCCTTCCCCCTCCCCATATAAAACTAGTGACCTATGCAGATGATTGTTCTGTTCTATCGTCGGGTCTGAACGTAGATGACATATGTGCGAGAATTAACACTTATTTGGATGATTTATTAAATTTTTTCAATGCTCGCAACCTTGGACTTTCAACTCATAAGTCATCTGCTTCCATTTTCACTTCCTGGACTAAGGAGGTGAGAATGGAACTAGATGTCTTTGTTGGAGGTCTAAGGGTTCCTACCGTCCAGTACCCGATGATATTGGGAACTACATTTGACCCATTGCTCAGATTCTCGGCTCATGCCACCAAGACAAATAACCGTCTTAAGTCGAGAAACAAAGTCCTGAAAGCGCTTGCCGGATCTTCTTGGGGTAAGGACAAGGAGACTATTTTAACAACTTATAAAGCTATAGGACGTTCTGTCCTAAACTATGCTGCTCCTGTATGGACTCCTTTCCTAAGTAAGACTCAATGGCAAAGTCTGCAAAGAAGTCAAAACAGTGCGCTGAGGACTGCCACTGGTTGTTTGCAAATGACCCATGAGGATCATTTGCACAGTGAAACGATGATACTTCCTGTTCATCAGCATAATGAGCTGCTTTCGAAGCAGTTCTTGCTAGGTGCGTACAGAGTTGATCATCCAAACCATGGCACCCTCACTACGTCAGCGCCTACCCGAATAAGATCAGATATCAGGATATATAAGTCGAACATAAATCGCTTTATCACTGATAGCAACATTGGGGAGTATGAATATACTTCCGGAAGGGCCCAATTACATAAGGATGCAACTGAGCATGCAATTCGCTCGTTTAGGGACAACATAATATTAGGTGGAAGACCTCCACCTATTCATGAGAGCGAAAAACATCTCCCTCGTAGCACCAGGACTAAACTTGCACAGTTAAGATCCGGATGGAGCGTTATGCTCGAGTGCTACAGGGAAAGAATTGGGATAAGTAATTCAAATTGCTGCCCTGATTGCGGTGAATCACCGCATGACACTTTCCACCTGTTCAGTTGCCCGTCCCATCCTACACAATTGAGCCCTTTAGACCTCTGGTTACGACCAGTGGATGTTGCCTGTTTCCTAGACCTTGACACTTGAGGTTTGCGTTTCGGTTTTTCCTCCTCCTTCACAAACATTGCTTGCACTTTATTTGTTTCTATATATAATGAATTGTACACATATGATTTTTCCTGATATAGTTCACAGGAAGAAGGAGCTGCTACAACAACAACAAAACAGATTGGACCATGTAACAAAAGAGTTCTCAACACAACAATACTGAATGAACTGTTAGATCAGGGTACTGCATTTAACGATGCAGCATCCATAAAAAGCGTTCACGATAAAATTCGAGAGAATTTAGCTGCACTGAAGAACTTCGATATTGATTCGAAAACTTGGGATCCTATACTTCTGTTTTTGTTAACCAAGAAGTTGGATCGACTAACTCTGACTCTGTATGAACAGTCTATACAGAATACAAGATGCTTGAAACCATTTACCAAATTTCTTGCATTCTTGGAGAAATGTTTCCTTGCACAAGAACAGAAGGAAAAAACTTGTGCAGCAACATAAAAAAAGGCTTCCACATGTCTGCATTGTGATCAACAAAACCACCAGCTATTCCAATGCGAAAAGTTTCGCATGAAATCAGCGAATTCAGAACGTCTGAATTGGGTGCAAAAACACAAACTCTGCATCAACTGTTTCAAACCGAATCATTTAGCAGAACAGTGCACTTGCAACAAATGTGACAAAAAACAGGGCACATTGTTGCATTTAGATACGAAGACAGTGTTCTTCTAGCCACAGCTCGTGTATCTGGGCAGAGTAATAATGGACAAACCTGTAATTTGTGTGCTCTTCTTGATTCAGGTTCCCAAATTTAACCTAATTTCGGAGAGGTTATTCAAAAGGCTTTAGTTGAAGCTATTTGACTCAACTGAAAGGGAGACTCACAGCTTCATTAAGCGGTTTGGGAAGCTTGACAACTTTGAGTCTACAGAACCAACACGTCTGCCGCATGAGCATGTGGTTTCTAATGTCGATATATTTGATATGCACGAAAGAATGATGGAAGAACGTACTCCTAATGAGGAGCGGTTGTGAAAAACATTATTTGCAAAACCTGCAATATGCATCGGATGGAAAATTTATTGTTCGATTACCATTCGCTGATGACAACTCGACTCTGGGAGCATTAAAAGAACTAGCGAGGAAACGATTTTTGGCATTGGAAAGGAAGCTATTACGCAATCTAGAAATTTAAACTTCAAATTCATGGCGGAGTATGAAAATTTAGGGCATATGCAAGAAGTTCATCCCTATAATATTTCTCATTTGCACTACTTTATTCCACATCATTGTGTTTCAAAACTGGAGAGTGAAACTACCAAACTTCGTGTAGTGTTTGATGCATCTCCCAAAACATCTACAGGCAGGTCATTAAATGATATTTTGTATACTGGACCCTCAGTTCAAATTGAGCTTTTTTCCATTATGCTACGGTTTCGGGCACATAAGTACGTTTTCACGGCTGATGTCGAAAAGATGTACCCCCAAATATGGATAAATCCTTCCGACCAGTTTCATAAACTTATATTTTGGCGAAAAAATCCTTCAGAAGTCCTTAAAATTTATCGATTAAAAACCTTTACTTATGGTACAACGTCAGCACCATTTTTGGCAACAAAATGTTTGCAACATTTGGCATTAATGGCAAAAGAGCAATATCCAATTGGATTACGAGGTGATTTTTAATGGAGGAGATTCTCTGCCGGAAGTTTTAAGAAAACAGAAGGAACTCAACAAATTACTGCTACGTTCCGGACTCAAACTTCGAAATGGTGTGCCAACAATAAACTATTGCTGGAAAGTCTGCCGCATGAGCATGTGGTTCCTAATGTCGATATATTTGACATGCACGAAAGAATGATGGAAGAACTACCAATTGGAAACGACATAATGAAGCCATCACGAAATCACTAGACCTAATTGGAAACATAATCTACAGCTTATTTGGTGTTCTCGATTCTAATTATGCAAAGAAAATGTCAGAAACAATTAAGAAAGTAAACGGAAATGAAAAACACTTGATGGAGTTTTTTAAAAATCAGATTCCGTTTATTGACTGTGCAGTAAATGTATTGAAAAGGAATGAAATCACCATTTCAAAAAAGACTAGCCAAATGGAAAAACAAATAAATAAGATGGCCGACGAAAATTACGTTTTTCATCTATTCCAATGGCACTTGACGTTGTCAACACAGCTTACTTTAATGGCAGCCAATCTACAAAGAATGCAAGCTGAAATTATTAAGGTCTTGACTGATATTCGACACAATACGATAAGTCATCTTTTGATCTCACCTCGTCAATTACAGGAGCAATTAAACCAAATAAAGGAACATGAACGTTATGGACAAACTCTTCCCGCCTTCAACAACAGTCTTCAACTTATTATGCAATCTTTAAGGTATTTCTGTCATTAGTATCAGCGCAATCATTTAACCTATACAACTTAGTTCCTATACCTACCGTGAGCGGTATTGGAAAGCTAGGATCAAGATAAACATACCCATCATTGCCGTTAACGATCATAGAGATCAATTTATCGGACTATCTGAGGCTGATTTTCAAAATTGTCATTTTCAATGGATAACAACTGCGAATTTCAACTATTTAATAACAAAACTTCATCCGATTGCGAAATTGTATACACTAATAAAACATTCATCTGGTACAACAAAATCAATAGATTTTCGCAACTCAATCACCAATGGATTTGTCAGCATTTTGCAGCGAAAGTGTTTCTAATATAGAACTCCAGCAGTCTCGTTTACTAACATTGTACTCTAGTTGTACTATCAGCAATTCGATCATAACTGTCTCCGGACTCACTGTCACTTCAATGCGATCTTCGTACGCTCATTTAGGCGGTATACAAATTGTTGATTTCCACAATAAAAAAACAAACAGTTAATACGACTATTATTGACACTCAGACCAAACTCAGGAATCTACTTCTTCCATCCAACCAATACACATTACCACTTAACATTGATACGATTGAATATCACCACATCGTTTCTTACATTTAATATCTATGATTAGTATGGCTCGATACATCTTCTTAAAATACTGGAAGCGAAAACCCGAACCAGAAAACTAGGCGCAACACCATGAAGAAGTTCAGCTCAGCTCTAATCCATTTACGATCAATATAAGTGATAGTTGCACTAATGTTCAACGACCGGAAGTATGTTGGAGTTTAGCATCAATGATTTGTCACTGATAGGTCATATCTGTCTATCATCGAATGACAACAAACAACACATCTCTACTGATATGTATTAAGATAGTTCTTTTTTACTCTGGTTTTTCCCACAATTAGAGCATGCACACAGTAAACAAGATACGCTGAACCGTTGCTTATCAGTGCACTCTGTAAAATGTGAAAAGGTCACGTACAGATTAGTACATTTGGATTTCCATGCAGTTATCAGCAAACGAACAACGATTGGTTTACAACATACCATAAATACGTAATTTTAAGAAAACCAAAATAGATAATGTGTTGAAGTTCGGATATGTACGAAGTTCGGATGGTTATAACAACATGTACGAGTTGAAGTGTTGCAGCTCAGCTTGTATTATTTGAACATATTTTTAGTCTCAAATAAACTACGCAAGTTTAAGCAAAGGACGCAGTGTTACTATTAAAAGTATAACCAGCTGTTTGTAGGATTGAGACAGTAGCCACAATGAGTGCGATGTACCAGATGCGCAGCGTATTGGATCACGGTGTAGTATGGGAAGTGGCATCTGTTCAGCTTAAGGCAGAAGCGGCCTAAGGACAGATGGTCTGACAAGGATGAGAAGGCATTGGCTATGATCACGTTGAGCGTGAAGCCATCTCAACTGAATTATCTGAAGCATTGCAAAAGCGCAGTCGACGCTTGAAATAAGCTCAAGGAGGTGTATCAACCTAGTGGGCCGGTACGTAAAGTGTTTTTATACAAGAAGTTGCTCGGAATGCCAATGGTGGATAGAGAAGCAATCTCTAGCTTTTTGAACGCATTTAGTGGCGCATTGGACACGCTAGCTGAGGTTGGCATTGAACTGCAGGAGGAACTCGTCGTCATTATATTGCTGCCAAGTCTTCCAAAGCGATTTGAGAATTTCGTGATTGCTATGGAGACAAGAGACAGGTCCCCGCCGCTTGATCTGCTTAAAATAAAATTGATGGAAGAGGGAGAGCGGCGTAGCAGTTTAGATGTTACACACAGACGCCGAGCAGCAGGTATTTCTTGTGAAATCGTCAAACGTAACGACGAAAATGAAAAAAAACAAACAAAGAAAGACGTACAATGCTTCAACTGCGGGCAGCAGGGGCATTATAAAAACGAATGCAATGCAGAAATGAAAGCAACAAAGCAATCACAACGAGATAAGAATTTTTCTGTTTTGGCGACACAGACTCAACGGTATTTGGACGGGCAAGATGGTGTCTGGACAGCGGCGCTACGGCGCACATGTGTTGTGTGCGAGGTCTTTTTACAAAGTTCGAGAAACGAATAGAAACAGTGCTGTTGGCTGGCGATAAATTTATTCGTGCTGAGGGAATCAGCAATATGAGCCTTCTGACAAAGTCAGGCAGAATCACACTCGAAGATGTTCTACACGTTCCAGTGTTGAGAGGAAATTTTATATCAGTTTGCAGAGCCGTTGACAGAGGTTGCACTGTTCATTTTGATAACAAAGGCGCTGTTATTAAAAGGCAAGGAGCAGAATTGTTGCGTGTGTACAAATCAACCTAGGTGCACGTGTTTTAGGATCAACAAAACGTTTGGTGCGGTGCCGCGCATGTCAGCGCAGATATATGGCACATGAGATATGGGCATTTGAATTACGCCAGTATGACAGATCTTGTGAAGAAGTCGTTGTTTGTAGGTATCGACAAGGTGAATTTTGATGAAGCCAATTCGACTGTTTGAGAAATTCGTGGCGTTTAAAAGTCTAGTTGAACGTCTGGCAGGCCGCAAAATTAAGGCAATACGAAGTGATAATGGGCGCGAATTCGTTAACAAGGCATTTGACGAATATCTTACTAAAAACGGTACAGCGCGCCAGCTGACAGTTCCGTACAGCCCACAGCAAATGGAGTGGTAGAGAGAGCAAATCGCACATTAGTCGAAATGGCGCGGAGTTTGCTAGTAAAGTAAAAGGGTGAGACGCCATACGAGGCATGGTACGGCAGAAAGCCGAAAGTGAATCACTTCAGAGTATTTGAAGAGATGGCAGTGGGTTAGATAAGACACACCATAAGAAATTTGCAACCAAAGGCAAAGAGTATCGCATGATTGGTTATTCGAAGGTATCGAAAGCCTATCGCCTCTTTGATGCAGAGAATCGTCCGGTTCTTGAAAAGCGAGATGTCATTTTCAATGAGCAGATCAGCAAGACGTGCGAAACGCATGAGTCCAGTGCGGCGTCGATTGCAGGAGAAGCGTGCAGCTATACAATCACATTCAGTTTGCAAGAAAAATGTGAAGAATATCAGCCAGAGGTGTTGATAAAAGCGACTACAGCGACGAACAGGAAGAAAGCAGCGAGTACGAGAATGATAGTGAGAATTATGCCAGCGCAGAGGAGCAGCATGCAGTGATTGGTCCAGGTAGGCCAAAGATCGTCCGGACAGACAAGCCAGGTCGTCCGAAGAAAAAGTTCAACGTCCTTAATGCAATATGCGTAGTAGTAAGTAGTGAAAGTGCACCTTTTTGGTAGTCATCAATGGATACGGAGTATGAAGCTTTGGTGGCCAATGGTACGTGGACAGTAGCAGATCTTCCGGAGGGACAGAAAGCAGATGGGCTGCAGATGGGTATATACTATTAAGAAAATGCAGACGGCAGCAACTCGAACGTTTGTCGGTATGAGACAATACGTTTGGTTTTGGCTCTATCAACAGAGTTGAAACTATTTGTGCATCAGATGGATGTATGTACTGCCTACTTAAATAGCGAGTTGAGCGACGTTACATACATGCAGCAGCCCAAGGGTTATCATGATGAGAGCGGTCCACAACAGTTTTTGAGGCTGAGAAAGGCGATATATGGTTTGAAACAAGCAGGAAGGGACATCGGGTTTGTACAGTGAGACAATGAAGGTAATTTATGTCTAATTTTGGTTTACGTTGATGATTTGCTTATAGCATGCCAGTCGGAGACGATTCTGGGGAGTATAAAATCAAGCATTGCATGCAAGTTTGAATGCGTTGATAAGGGCCCTCTTCAAATGTTCCTGGGCATGCAGGTTGAGCAGTGAAGTGACAGAGCGGTGGTCACTGTGATTCAGTCGCTTTACATCAGAGACTTGTTACGGTGGTACGACATTGAACAATGCAGACAGGCGTCAACACCATTGGATGCAGGTTTCCAAGTGGTATGCGACAGTGAGAGTTGTCCGACCGTAGATGTAAAGGCGTATCAGTCAGTCATCGGCGAGTTGATGTGGTTAGTATTAATAGCAAGGCCGGATATTTATCATTTGGTGGTAAAGTTGGCCCAACGCAACAATAATCCGCACAAAGAACATCTGGCCGGTATTAAGCATGTGATGCGGTATCTGGCAGCGACGATGGACGTGAATCTACACTATTGTGGGTGTGGACAGGCGCTAGAAGGGTTTGTCGACACAGATTGGGGTGGCGACAGAACAGATCGGCGGTCCTACACAGATTACGTGTTCTTTTTGGCGGGTGGCCCGATTTCATGGAAGTCTGAGAAGCAGGATTGTGTTGCTTTAAGCAGCACAAAGGCAGAATACTTGGTCTTGTCTTCAGCGACTAAGGAGGCGCTTCATTTGAGGCGCTAAATGATTGAAATCAGATATGGCAGCGCTGATACAGCGACGACACTTAACGTTGATAATATCAGCGCACAAAATTTGGCAAAGAATCCGGTGTACCATGCAAGGTCGAAGCATATAGACATCAGGCATTACTTCCTCCGAGAAGTCATCCAGAGTGGCGATATAGAGCTTAAGTATGTTTCTACAAATAGCATGATAGCAGATGTATTCACAATTTGTCAAAGCAGAAGCATTGTCGTTTTGTTGAGTTGTTGAACTTAAATTAAGTAAAATGTTTTTATTCAAAAAATGATAATGTAGATTCGCATTGAGGAAGGGTGTTGAAGTTCGGATATGTACGAACATGTTGCAATGCGACAGAATTGTTATAACAACATGTGTTGCAGCTCAGCTTGTATTGTATGAACATTTTAGTCTCAAATAAACTACCCAAGTTTAAGCACAGGATGCTGTGTTATTATTTAATTGTTCCTCTGACTTTAGGCGTTCCACCGCCGGAGGTCAACCAAGCCTTGATTTCCATACAACTACACACATCTACATGTTTGAACATAATGTAATATCGAATTATATTTTATGTCATTTTAAAGCAGTTTACCTAACTTAAGACGACTCGAAGACGATAAGAGGAGTCCCAATATAAGCTGCGTAAAACAAAAAGTAGGAACTATTTCCGCACCGGCTCAATATTTATATAGTGAACTTCGTACTGAGGATTTCACACTGTACAACCATCCTCAAGGATGGGACGTACCAAAGCAGAGAACAACAACTTGGTTATATACCGCCTTTTAAAAAGGTCCAGCATCGACCAGGCTTTATTATCAGTAATGTATATGTGAGCATTAAAGTTCAGCTTATCATCCATTAATATTCCTAGATCACAGAAAGTTTCAACTTTTTCAGGAACGTTGCAAATACAAAAAGACGATTGAATTAGATTAAAAGACTACGTTTACACTTTTTGTCATTCAAATAAAGTTTATTTATGGTACACCATAAAACCATGCGATCCAAATTATCTTGCTTAAGAAAAAGCAAGAATAAAACTGGGTTATACAACTACCTTGTGGAACGCCAAAAAAACATAGAGTCAGTTGAACTAATCTTACTAATATTCGGAAGATTAATGTCGTATAACACAACATGTGAACAAAATTGTTGTATAAGCTCAAAATGAGAGCCATAAATATACTCTGAAGAGTTTGGCGGAATATGTGAACATGAAATAAAAAAAGTTCACGAATTAATCTTAACTTTTACTGTGACTGATTGTTCGGACAAATATTCAACGTTAACAGTAATTAAGACTCCACCATCGCGTATACCAACCTGGTCAAATCTATAAACAGAGAATTTACTACTTAAAACTTCAGAATTTAAATATTTGGTTGCAAGTTGAAAGTCTCTGAAAAAACCAGAACTTCAAATGATAGTATTAAGGCCACGATCGTTTTGGTAACATATAAAAAAATGAGGCGGTATACTTTCAGAAACAATAGATGGTGGGATAAGCAAAAGCTGATGAGGATTTGGTTGTTACTAGTCGATTATACGCTTTTTAGTCTCTAACTTCTTTATGTAAACCGAACACAGTCTAGAAACTGACGAATGGTTTATATCAAGCCCCAGAATTTATTATTTGCGCGGATTCAATTTATGCAGATTTTTATGGGTTCTTTTTCACAGACAGACGATTTGTGATTCCCATGACACTTGACATCACTTTTGCTATTAGCAGCAATGTGATTAAAACCTTTATATTTGAAGTAGCACAGAACATCAACACTATCATAAAATTTTAAGCGTTCCGAACCTATGTTTAATTTTTGTGGCACTAAGATTTTCTCGAACACAATCGGGGTTACTTCAAACATAGCATTAAAGTGATTGCCAATAGGTTTTTTAATTTCAAACTGTTTTAGTTTCAAGGAACTTTCGCCCGCTCAAGCATTTTTCTTCTTTATCAATTCGGTTCACTGTCTTCCTCCTTAATTTTCATGCCTATATTTATCACACTATGTATAATATATAAGAATTGCAGATCATAATTATCCCCGATTTTCTCACTAATCACCGATTTAATTTTTTAGCGATCAGCCTCTATAACCACGTCGCCGTTTTGTCGCTCAAAAACATTTTTCATTTTTAAGTCAACTGGATTAACCTTTGCGTTCGAATCGTTTTTTGTCACCACCGACGTTTGAGATTTTTTTTGGCCACACAATCAGTGTAATTTTTTTAACCACAGTACGTACGACTTTAACTATTCTTTTAACATTTAGTTTTGCAATGTCTGCATAAGATTAAATAGTCTTTGCTTTATTGTTGTTGTCTTCACATATGTTTTTAATCTTTACACACACTATCGTTAGTAGCAGACATATTTAAAAATTGCTGCTTTAATGCATCGTCATTGTCTGAGACCTTCTTTAAATCACCAAAAACTTTATTAAAATCTATCCGCGTTGCTTCAAGGTTTTTTACACGCTCAACGTGTTGAGATTAAAAAACTTCTAACAATTGTTTAATTTCATTGTTGTTTATTTTAAGTTCACTTTTACATTCATTTTACTTCTTGTATTTCGCTTAGTACCATGTTCAAATTACGAATATAAGTAATACAGTCTTCGCACATAAATTTAATCATGCAATTGGTACCTAAAATGTTTGCACTATATTGATCTAGGCCCGAACACTTTGGTGTCACATGAAAGAGTTTTGAGCATATGCCATCACAACGAATGCCAGTTTTGCTCCGTATAGTGCTTTTGCATTTAAAGCCTTCCGACATAATAGTGAATGTACACCACAAATTAAAAATCAATATATCGCGTATTTAAAAGGTAAAATAAAACACTTTACACGAAAGGAACACAATAAAAAATGTTTAAAAATATTTAAATTGCAATTTTTAAAAGAATAATGATACATTTTGATCGGTGATAATTTAACTCTCTCAATACTTTTACAGCGAATTATTGTGCCAAAGATTTCAGTAATTTTGTTTGTATTACTGTTGTATTTTGCTGATTAGAGTACAACTTCAAGGAGCTGTACTTATGTGACTTTGTAAATCGTTGCCGCCAGAATTCATGCGAAGGGCAAGGAATGCTCGAAAGTCACCCCTACAGAAATAGAAACAGAAATCCGAAAGTGTAGTTTGAGATATGATTGAGATATGATATACTAGTATTCTTTTTTTTTAAGATAATTTATGTGTTTTCCCGTAAAAGCGTATTCTCTATTTACCTAAATAACTGTATAGTTGTGTTCCCCCAATTTATGATTTTATCATACTAGCGACCAGCGATGGCAAACACGATCGAAATACATTATACCTATGTCGTTAAAAAGGTGATTAAATTGCGCATCCAACTGTACTTAATTTGTTACGATCAACTAAAAAAAACCGAAGAAATTCAAATCTCATGCAACTAAAAGCAGTCAATAAGAATGCTGATTTTTTTTTTTGTCTATCATAACAATTTCATTTTTTTTCCAATACTGATCTGCTACGTTTTAATTTTTTGAATTTTAAAAAGGAGAATTTGGTTGAAATTCAACCATTATTACGACAATACAAAACAGTTAAGTACAATGAGAGTATTAAGTATGCCCAAAATGTTGAGCTCAACATAAGATTGGCCCGTACGTGGTACAATTATAAGGTATAACGTTGAGAGCTAGCTCTGGTATTTCATGGGCAAGACGTTAGTGCGCTATTAATGCTTGTGCTGAACGAGTAATTATAAGCTGAAAATCCAAAAGAAGAAACAAAAAAAAAAAAAAAAAAATGGGGCATCGCAAGATGTTAAAAATTTTGATGTGATTAAAAATACTATTTTAAAATTTGGCATAATTTTTGTTTTTATTATTATATTTATTCTTTCTACATTTCTTTCTTTTAATTAAAAACCTAAATAATATCGATCTACAATTATTCATAAAGCCACACACACATTCAAAAATAAACGAAACACAGGAAAAACTCAAAGCAAACATTTTATCTTGCTTCTCTTTATATCTTACATCCTCATATGGAAACTTTGCTTCTCTTTCTATCTTACACATTCATATTGACTTACCTAAGTCAACGGCCAGTACACTACCATATAATTGTACCTTGCCCGTATAAGAGTATTCGCTCTCATGTCTGTTCCTTTAATGTTGAGGGCGTTAACTACGACCAACATGTAGGGCTCACTATAAGGTTGGCCAGTATAAGCACGACAACAGCTTCAAAAAAATGTTGATTCCTCTTCTTTTAAAATTTTACCAACAACACTATGAAGCCACTGATGTTCGTTGGCAAGTCCGTCTGTTTCTTATTTCTATGGCGTCACTCACTTCAACGTTCAACGAAACACAGGAAAACTCAAAGCAAACATTTTATCTTGCTTCTCTTTATATCTTACATCCTCATATGGAAACTTTGCTTCTCTTTCTATCTTACACATTCATATTGACTTACCTAAGTCAACGGCCAGTACACTACCATATAATTGTACCTTGCCCGTATAAGAGTATTCGCTCTCATGTCTGTTCCTTTAATGTTGAGGGCGTTAACTACGATCAACATGTAGGGCTCACTATAAGGTTGGCCAGTATAAGCACGACAACAGCCTCAAAAAAATGTTGATTCCTCTTCTTTTAAAATTTTACCAACAACACTATGAAGCCACTGATGTTCGTTGGCAAGTCCGTCTGTTTCTTATTTCTATGGCGTCACTCACTTCAACGTTTTTTGTGTATTTTCTAATAAATTGAAAGAACTGAGAACTGAGCTTAGTTCTTTGTGATTGGCCGAGGGCGTTACCTGATTTTAAACTACATTAGACGAAATACTTTAGAAAAAAATTGCATTAGTTTTGAAACAAATATAAACAAAAAACATATGTTAACATATACAATAAAAACCAAATTTTATTTGCCTTAATTCTAACTATTCACGCATATTCAGTTACATGCGCTGAAAAACAAAAAGCATACTTTCTTTCATGGATTGGTGCTGATATTTTCGAACTGCTAAAAAATCTATTTGGCAGTGATACCTTGCTTGCACACACATACAAGCAATTAATCGATAAACTAACGGAGCATTTCCAGACAAAGCGACACATTGTCGCCGCTCGGTACGAATTCTTTAAAACGGGGATAAAACATTCACAGACACATAGAGAGTGGGTAGCCGATCTTCGTGGCATTGCTCGTGAATGTAATTTTGTGTGTGGTGGTAACGGGTGTTGATCAAGTTATGTTGATAAAATGATACGCGGTCAAATAATTGTACACACGCCATATTCCTGCTCCATTTTTCCTCTTATTGAAATCGTATCTAAGCAATCGACACTTTTATGTTCAAATGGAAGGAAAAACATCGAAACTATATAGTATCCATGCTGGTGTTCCACAGGGCAGTGTTCTGGGACCTGTCCTTTACACAATATTCACTGCCGATCTTCCTGTTGTCAGTGATGTTCAAGTAGCCACTTATGCTGATGATACAGTTATAATTGCATCTAAAGACACTGCGCCAGAAGTATCTCAAGATATTCAAAATGAAATAGTTGAAATAGAGCGATGGCTTAAGAAATGGAAAATAAAGGTTAATACTGAGAAGTCGAAACATGTCACATTTGCTCTGAGAAGAGGCGATTGTCCGTCAGTATTTTTAAATAATTCACAAATTCCTCATAGTGACTCCGCAAATTATCTTGGACTCGATATAAATTGGAGAGTAACTTGGAAAAGTCATATTAAAGGCAAGACAAAGAAACTCAACATAAAAACAAAAAAAATGTATTTTCCGCTTGGGAGAAAATCACAGCTTAGTTTGGAGAACAAAGTTCGGCTTTACAAGGCTATTTTAAAGCCTGTGTGGACATATGCTATCCAATTATGGGGAACTGCAAGCCAATCAATTTGGGTTGTACCAGGTTATATATGTAAAAATACAATTAATTATACATATGAAAAAATTTTGCAGAGTAATTAGTAATATAAGAGAAAATAGCTAATTTCGCACAATAAAATATTTGCGATGCTGAATCTCAGCTCACGGAATTTTTACAGAAAAGTTTAATATATAAAATTTTGCCTAATCACGCACGCAATTAATTATACATATGAAAAAATTTTGCAGAGTAATTAGTAATATAAGAGAAAATAGCTAATTTCGCACAATAAAATATTTGCGATGCTGAATCGCAGCTCACGGAATTTTTACAGAAAAGTTTAATATATAAAAATTTGCCTAATCACGCAATGTATTATCACTCCAAAAATGACGACGAAAATTTGGTTTCAATTTGTGGCAAAATCGCAAAATGTACTTTTTAAAATCATTTTTCATCTATTTTTTTTTTAAGTAGGATTTTTTCAGCACCAGCTTAACATTCATTTGGAAGGGTTTAGAATACCTTTCCAACGAGCTATCGCATGTTGGAATATTTAACCGGTAGGGCACAGTAGTTAATTGAATTTTAAGTTTTTTGAGCTTTTCCCGCCAAAATCCGTAAATTTGAAAAATAGTTGTAGAACTTAAGTTTCTTAGTTTTTTGTGTATTAAAATCCTGTATAAACAAAATTTAGATTTTCAAAGTATTCAAACAAACAAACAATTGTATTAACTGGTCAAAAATTTCAAAAATTCATAACTTTTGAGCAGGTTAGATTTTCGTGATTTTTGGCTCGTTGGACTCGTCTCGGCATCAAGAATAAATAAAGAAATAACTTCGAGGTGATAGGCCTTCACGAGCCCCAATACCGCTAAGGGTGGATATTTTACAACCCCATAGAATTTCGGAGTTGGGTGATCCCTACATTTTCTGAATATATGTTTCAAAACATTTTAATGGTATATAACATGTTTCTATCAGACTTACCAGTAAAAATTCGATATTGCGCGTGTAATATAGTGCTCGTGCTGCAGCCACTCTGAGGTGGGTGTAAAAATCTATGTGAAGCTGGAATGCTTACATAGGAGGTTGATGGCAGCGGAGTTGGCACACCGTATTATTTTTTGTTTGTTTGAATAAAAAGCAACATTTCTTTTAGTATTAATTCACAATTTAATCGCTGGATTAGCGAGAGCTAAATGAAAATGATGCTGACGGATGGGAGTTAGATTTGAGAGTGCCCGAAGGCCAGAAAAAATGGAAGTAGGAAGCCGACGAAGCAGGCTTGGGAAATTATTAAAGGAAGCGGGACTGAACACGGACCGATTCAGGGAGGTTAACAGTTTCAAACTTAATCTACGTTACAATTTAATTTCAAAATTCATTATTATTAAATAGGAGTAATTCACTTAAAAAACTATGTCGCCTAAACATCTTAGCGCATCAATAAATATAAATAAAATAGTAAATATATAAATAAAATTAAATGTTGTTAACGCTTCTTGGCGTCAACACGGTGCCCGCCTGGCCGAGTGGCAAGAGAATGTTCATCAGCCAGACGTGATAAGCCGTGGTGAATGTCTCTTATGTGCTCTTGGAGGTCAAGTGCAGTGCCGCTGCTCTGACGTTTGTCAATCTTGGAGTCCTGGCGGCCGTAGGAGTTCTTCCCATTTCGACGCTGGTTGCTCCGGCTCTCGCGGCGGCTATCGTTGTTTTTGTTGTTGCTGCGTCACTTACTTTCGGAAGTATTACGGCTGTTGCCGTTGCTGCTGCCGCGTGTCCTAGGACGCGACTGTCGCTCAGTTGGCTTCAACGAATTCCTGCTCCTGTTGTTGATACCTTGATTTCGTCCCCGCAAATCGTCCTGTTTGCGAGGTGATCGCGAGCGGGGGTTTGATTTCGTGCATATGTCTGAATGCGGCATCGTATGATGGTGGTCTCCGCATAGTTCACACACGGATTTTAAAATGCACTCCTTTATTCGGACGCACCGGGGACAAAACCGGATGGCGTAATACTTCTTGCGGAGACAGCAATGTTTGACAGATCTGTGGAGTAAAAAATGAAAATGAGTAAAAGCTATTGTGGGGATGTTAGTGTTTGCTACGGATTGTAGAACAAGTTATAGCAAGTGGTGTATGCTAGATAACTATAGCGCTAAGCTACTGTGTTGCAGAATCAGTCCTCGAGGGTAACATAACTAATTTAGCGATTGGGCGTGTTATTGTACCAACCTGAGTACGTAGTACGACGATGCGAACGTGTTGGTCGACAAACGGAAAAGTGCGGGTAACTCTGCCAAGTTTCCATTCGTGCCGAGGCAGCTGATCGTCTTTAATAACTATAAAGTCATTCAAACGAGTTTGGGATGCTTCCATTTTGAGCGGCGATGTAGTTCACCGAAGTATTCTGATTTCCAACGTCAGCTGAATTCCTGGTACAGGTACTTGAGTTTCTACCAACGGTTGAGAAGAGAGAGATTATCTCTAGGCGCTTTAGGAAAAGAAGTCAAAGGTGCACCGCGCAAAAAATGTGCAGGAGTCAAGGGCAAAAAATTTGTAGGATCTTCGCTTAAAGGTGAAATCGGCCAAGAATTTAGAACCGCTTCAATACGGGCGAGAAGCGTCGAAAACTCTTCGACCGTTCATTTATGTAAGCCAGCCACTTTTCTGAAATGGGATTTAAAACTTTTAACCGCTGCGTCCCAGAGGCCACCAATATGAGGAGCACTTGGGGGTATGAATACCCAGTTAAATCCCTGGCGCTGGCGCTGACGAAATTTCTTCCATTGTCGGAAACAATTTTATGGGGAAGGCCTCGACGACCTACAAAACTGTCAAACGCCGCAAAAAAAAAAAGAGTTAGTTGTTAATGCAGACACCGCTTCCAAATTGGTAGCCTTAGTAGCGAAGCAGACAAAAACTGACACGTATTCTTTAATAACGGCTCCATTTGGTAGGTTAGAGGAGCGAATCGAAAACGGACCTGCAAAATCGACTAATAATACGAATAATATTCTGTGAGTCGAGAAAGGGTGATAATGAGGCAATTCTACTTTTTGTTGAGACGAGGCATTGCTTTTTTTGTACTCTTCAGGGTAGTACAACTTCTGAGCAGGGATCACTAATCGGATTATCGCTATTGAGATTTCGTCTCGCGTAGGTTCCGTTGCTCAAGCCGGGGAGAGCCCATTCGTCGAAGAACTCTTGCAGTGCCTCGTAGTGCCCTTGAATATGTCGTAAGTTCCGAACACACATCCCGGTCATTCTTACAAGTATGAAATATTTCCACCTTCTTTCCTTCAGGGGAGACACTTGTATTTCGTGTATTGATGGCCAAATATCATCGGCTAGAGCAATCCATGTAGAGCCTTGCCACCACAGTGAGCTTTCTCGAAGGTATTCTGTTGAACCCCCGCGAGATTTTCTCTAGACGAAACATGCCTCCAGGGAGCGTTGGCGATATTTTCCCGAATGAGAGAATCCCTATTCGTCACATATGTTTTCCAAACATGAGGTGGCTTTTCTAGCCCGGCCAGTACTATGGAGGAACCGCACCATAGAGTCATTTCGTGGCAAGCTTAATGTTTGCAAAGGAGCCACTTTGCTTTCCGCCACAAGCAGTCTCATCGTACCCGAGCTCTCAGTGGAGACAGAGGGAATGTACAGGGCAGCACAATACGCTTTTTTCAGAGGCTTCGCAGAAGCCGTGAATCTGCATGTCATTGTCCTGAGAATAACCAATCCAACGAGGAATCTGAATGGTATCAGTTTTGTGCTATGAATACGTAGATTCAGTAGAACGCCTTCAAGAAACTGAGAGAAAAATTTTTTAATAAACTTACAAACACTGAATGTTCTGTTGAAGATTATATGCACTGAAAACGTGTGGGTAGCATTTAATTGTCAAACTTTAAATTACTACATGCTCTTGTACTTGAAACCATATGTTTTATTGGCAGCAGATGTGTTTCAAAATTTTCGTTCAATATGTAAAAAAATTTACACGTTGGACCCTACCCAATATTGTACAACGCCAGGGTTAGCATGGAATGCAATGCTAAAGTCCACTAAAATAGAGCTGCAGTTATTAACCGATATAAATATGTTTAGGTTTATTCAAAGCGGTATTCGTGGTGGACTAGTGCAATGCTGTCAAAGGTATTTGAAAGCGAATCATAAATATATGCTAGATTATGATTCAACCAAACCATCTGAATATTTAATGTATTTGGATGCGAATAACCTCTACGGGTGGGCTATGTCACAAAATCTTCCCTATGGTGACTTTCAATGGATGAGTGAGGATGAAATTAAGCAATTCGATGTCCTCTCTATTTCAGAGTTCTATGAGTATGGGTATATTTTGGATGTTGATCTAGAATATCTAAAGTCCCTTCACGATACTCATGATGATTTACCATTTTTTCCAAGTAATCAGAAACTGACCGAAAATTCTTAGGTTGAATAGCTTATTGCTGATCTTAGGGATAAAATCAAGTACGTCATACATTATAGAAATCTTCAGCAATGTATGAAAAATGGATTAGTTTTATCAAAAATCCATCGTATATTGAGGTTTAAGCAATCTGCTTGGTTGAAAAACTATATAGACCTCAACACACATCAGCAAAAAATAATTTTGAAAAAAACTTTTTCAAATTAGTAAATAATGCAGTCTACTGTACTAACATACTCGGGATCATGGATATTAACTGTTTCTATTTCACCATTAGCTAAAATTCTTTCAACTTGAAATTCATGATACTCATAGCATTCAATTTTTAGAGCTCGAGCCAAGTAATTGCTATTATATGTACACCGAATCGAGAGATCAGAGTCGTCATACTGGAGTTTAAAGTGTCTGTAAAATGGTTTTCACTTTCAATACTTCCAGCAATATTTCGTTATTTTTGTAAAAGTTCTTGCCTAATCGCTTCCATTGCTTCTTCAACGGTAAATTATTTTTTAGTACTTCTTGCTGTTGTCGTTGTTGTTGGTGATCTTAATGGTATCAGTTCTACATCTTCTTCTTCTCCCTCATCACTCATATAAATACTTGAACAGTGCCAATGTTTGGTAGCTGAAGACTGAATTCCACATTTTTTGTACTTGATATTTCATGCAACTGAAGTGGAATTGGAGATGAATTAAAGCATTTTAATGAGAACAAAAAAATGCAGATTATATATGAATATATTAGCGATCTCATTTTTGTTACTTCTGCAGCTCCTACTACTCCCACTATGATATATAATGATTGACTGATTAATATTCTTCTTCAATATTCAATTTATACCCACCCATCTAACTCCCTGAACAAGAAACAATTTCACAATTGTGAACTGCCAATTCACGCCAGAGTGCTATGCGCTACTGAGTGCGTTTTGAAAACATTTCTCAATATTGTATTTTCACAATCTATAGCAATAGGTCTGAACAATAAACAACTTCATAATTTTTTGAAATTTCACTTCATTTTATTTAACAACGTTTAAAAATATTACTATTTCACAATAAGTAGTAATAATTTATATATCTTTTTTCTCTATCGAACAGTTGTGCTCTTTGTTGAAACCCAACCACTTGACGAAAACTTTGACGCCTTTATAATTTAATATTTTTTCAATAAGGTATGTGCGGGGGAAGTGCGATACTTTCAGCTCTTCTGCATAGAACCCTCCTTTAATTGGTGTTCCTTGATAGTCTTCCAATGAGTATGTTGTTGGATTTGTATTTTTTATTTCGTTTATTTTAAAAATTTCCGTTGTCCAGTTGGGTGTATAACCCTTTTCTAAGACGTATTTAAATTTGCTAATACGAACACTATCACCCACGCGAAATTTTGATCCATTAAATAATTTAAGTCGACTGTAGTCTTTATTTAACAGTTGCTTTTCATTCTATGAGTTAATTAAATTCATCAATGGCTGCTTGAATCAGTGTCTTTTTCGATGGTGGAACCATTTTTATTTTTTTATTTCTTCTTTTTTCTTCTTCTGATCAAGTTATTGTTTACCTCTTGAATATTTTCGAGTGACAAAAGTACGAGTACCCAGTGCGATCCTTCCCCTACTGACGCATCCAAATTGATGATCCCGCTCATTCTCTCTCGTGATTTCTTAGGGAGTGAATCTCTCATAAAGACACCTCTGAAATGAGGAATGTGCTTTGAACCAAATTTTTCCAAATCAATGTTTGTCAGCGCTCTTTTTGGTAGCCCTCTTAAAAGTTTTTTGTCTGCGTATGTACAATTCCATAGCTCTTTCTATATGGCTTTAGATACAATCCTTTTCCCAGTGATATTGTCTCCATAGTTTTATTATGTCGCGATGCTTCATCCAGCTGCTTTAGCATCATTAATTACTTTGGCTATAGCTGTACCACCAGATGCCAATCCTACAAGCGTACTGATTGCTGTTGAAATCGGTACTAATGGTAAAAATCCTACACTCTTAGGTACGGATATGATTCGTGGGATAATTACGTCTTTTTTTTGGCCAATAGAACGGTTTATTGAAGCTTCTTTCTTTTCAAAATGCGATTTGCACTCTTTATCGCAGTAGAAAATATATTCTTCAGACAAACTCGCTTTTTCTTCTTATCGCCTTTTTTCTTCTGTTTGTTTATTTTATCAACTCCCATACCAAATTTAGTTTTTGCACCTCGTGCTAATTGTGGAAAAACAAATGCTATGATCAGTTTATTAGAGAGTTCTAATGGTTTAAAATTTGCGAATATATATTTATACTCAAAAACATTACATCAACCAAAATGTCAATATTTAAAAATGTTGTTGGCACCAATAAAAGGAATGAACTTGTATAGATTCTCTAATAATGATGATGTTATTGCACCAGAAAATGCTGAAAACAATTCAATTATGATATTTGATTATGTAGCTTGCGAAAACCAACTTAATATTAGAGCATACTTTTGTATGGGACGTCACAAGAACATTGATTCATTCTATCTATGTCAAACATACACACGAATACCAAAACATTTAGTGCGTGATAACGCTAATGTGCTCATAATCTTAAAACAGGACGATTTAAATGCATATTTATAGAGATCATGTGGGAACTGATATGTGTTTCGAGCAGTTTATGGAAATTTGTTGGCTATTTTGGAGAAATACATTGGAATTTCTTTTCATCAACAAAGATGATTCGTTGAATGGTGGGTGATATAGGAAAGGATTTGAACAATAAACTGTTTGGTACTAAACATCAATATAACTTGGAAAATGGATGAAAAACTGATGAAGGAGTCGACAAAGACGAGAAACATATTGAAAAAGAAATTTCAAAGTATAAAACTAGGTGAAGTTAAGGTTCGCAATCAATTGGAAGAAACTTTTGATCCTATTACACGCCCCCTTAAAGAAATTATTCGAGAAAACACTAAATCAACACCACATTCAAAACATGAAAAAGTAGAGATATTTGATAATTTATCAAAAATTAAACCAGAGGAGAATGCTGAATCCACAATAAAAAAGAAAAAAATTCAGTAAAACACTAATAAAACCTTCTTCAAGTAGAGCAGTTTTTGGTGCTTCATTCAATGCTGATGATTCATTTTATTCTCAGGAGATGATGCTCGTAATGATAGTATTATTCACAATATGTCATCATTACGAGAAGATGGTAGCCTAAACACAGTTTTTGGGCCACGACAAGATAGACATGCAACTTAAAATGGGGTAATTCTTCATTTAGAGTAGATGATGACAAAGTATATGTAGGTGAGCAAAAATGGATTCTCACACCTGAACTGTACTCTTTTATATTCTTGAAACAACCTACAGTGTATGATGATGTGGATAAATTAGTTTATAAAAAAATACTATTGAAGACCAATGCCTACAGAAAAAACAATACTCTAACTGGTCAAATTAAAGGAACTCGTGCAAAGTAATAAAAAATAGTTCGAGAAATTTTAAAAGATAGTATTCCAATAGGAACTTCTACACCAATACAAAAATCAAATTTTAAGCAAGGGTGGTTCTTTAATGAAATTGAATTTAAAGAAAACCAATATTGTTTATTTTGACAATATAAATTAACTAGAGGATCGACTGCGTCTTTTAATGGCATCGCAAACAGCTGGTCATAACAACCACAACAATGAAATTATTTCAATAATTGAAGAGCTCAAAGAAGCTAACATAATTTTCTAATAAAAGACGTATACATTACTTATTTTATGCTTATTATTAAAATGAGCATTGATAACTTCGGCCATCACTCCAGAGATATTCATCTTCTTCCTGAGGAAAATGTATAAATTGCTGACTACATTTGTGTATGTACATATATTAAGAGACACATCTATTAATTATAGTGCTGTCGCTACACCTATATTCAGTTTCAATTATCCGACTTCATCCAAGTTTATCTACACACATAAGTTTATCTACACACTCGACAGAAGACATTCATACGAAACTAGATAAAATGCCATCTAGTAAACATGTTCAAACATGTTCTTGTGAATGAGTTGCATACGAATTGTTACGAAGCGAGGACCGATGATCTTTGACAAGCGATAGATAGCAGATAGTAAAAATGTCCATACGTGCTTTTGTGAATGAGCTGCATGCGCAGGCACGTAAACATTTTAAACGCAGACGTGTTATTATGATTAGTGGATGTCGCATCAACAACTTCAGCAACTACACACATTTTGCACTCTCCTACAAACGAAAATAAATTATTTTTAAAATCAATGGGATTTAAAATCAAGCAAAAATGAGCAATGTACTAAATGTTCAAGAGAAAACTCATCTGGATGATAATTATAATATTATAAAAAAAGAGTTTCACTCTTACTCTCCTTATATACAATCTTTCAGAAGTAATGATGAGGTGCGTAAAACTATATAGAACCAGAATCTATATGTATTGCCCAGCGAAAGTTCTGTTAATATTGATGGATTGATTACCGTGGAAAATGGAGCAGTGACAGAATGGCAAACTAAAGAATAACTGTATGGCCTACTTGTTTGATGAAATTCGATCCGAGTTGAATGGTATTGAGATTGATCGTACTCGTTATGTTGGACTGTCATCTACATTAAAGAACTATGTTTCTCTTAATTCTTCGGAAAGTAACGTTAAAATACACCTGAACTCTGAAATATATCCGTATTAAAACTAATTTACGACTATATTTTTGTTTCATATAGCTGTAGTGAAACTCATACATTTTATGCTTTGAGAATTCCAATACAGCTGCCCCCACAATAATTGGTTTATCGTTTAAGGTATGCGTTTCATTTGAATCGCATACATATCTTCTGAAAACTGAGAACAACTATGAAAATTGGGCTAGTTCCCTAGCTCCTAAATCCCCTAAATGATTACGACTCTGCGTTTCCCATGGTGCGACTATTTACACATCTTTCTCTTTCCAACATTTTCCAAAATTTTCCCGTAAACCGCATTATTCATTAATTTGAAGATATTTTTCTCAAATGAGTTTGTCGCATTCTTCCGTTTCTTAGTATTTAAATCAATATAGCGTTTAAGCTATAAGCATTGAGACTGTTTAAATTGGAGAATACGATGAATTTTCTTCAATTTGAGCCCATTTTCCAAGCATTGCACTGTGGTCGCTCCCATACGACAAAAATCAAAAAATCGAAATCGAAATTTTACAATTTGAATCATGTTGATCATCTCATAGATAAATTGGCTTTTTGAATGTAACGTTTTTTTCAGTGTGACCATTCGCTCTTTGCAAAAAAACCCATCAAAGTTAAGACACGTGCCTGGCAATTCAGTGCCGTGCGATTTTGCAGAGAGTAAACCCCATCTTTCAACACAAACAACGTATTTAGAATAAACGCCAATAACTTTGAAGTAATATGGATATCGTTCGTACACGTATAAAGCTTAAGTTAAACCGACCAACTATTTTTACATTGTTGTGTGTCGTTCAAAAATCTATAATAACCAAATGGTCTTTTGTGAGTGTTTTTCGTTTCTCATTTCTAACTTCTCTTAAGCTTTTAGTTGTGTTCCGCACCGATTCCCAGGTTCATATTTGTTTTGATCATAGATGCATATCTTAAGATTAAAATAAAACCTGAATTATCTGACATTAGCAGCCCTTTTGTAACAATATGTTGATCGGAGTGCAACAGGTATTTGTGTCTGTTTTTTGTGTTATTGTTTATTTGTCTTTAAAATGTAAAATTTGTATTTTTTCCTTATAATTAACGTATAATTAACGTTACTTTTGGTTCATTTAAATTCGTATGGGCTTTTCTTTTCAATGTACCATCTCGCACACGTTTTTACTGTTACTGCTGATTCTGGCGTACAACGTTCACATATTAAAAAAAAAAATGTCGATTAATAATAAAAAAAGAACCGCTAATGGCGAACTAGAAACTAGTGATTCTGATTAAATTGCCTGGTAGAAGGTCACTGTTCTCGCACACAAGGTCAAACGAACTTTGACTGTGTCGCAGAGAGTCAGTAGAAGTCGCCAATCATTTGGTTCATCTGAGAGCTTACTTTCAACCAATAAATTAAGTACACTTGATGATGATAATGAGAAAGATATCCTTTCTGAAATAGAGGAGCCGGTAGGCACATCTGATCCCAATGAAGTTCAAGTTTCGGTAAGCAAGGCTCACAAGACCCACCAATGTTGGTATCAAGAGTAGAAACATCAATGGGCTATGGCAAACTGTCGATAAGGTTACCAGCGCAGACACTTACCCTACTAACATAGGCACCAACGGCTAAGTAGAATTATGGCTAAGAACTCTGATACTTTTAGAGCAATAGTTAAACGGCTTGAAAGCAGAAAATTGTCTACATGGCAATTGATTCTTTTGAAGTCGTATTGCTTAACCGTGCCTTCACAGTCGAGGTGAAAGATGAGCGCTCAGGGATCCGCCGCATCGCTGCTGGTGTACCAGAAGGCACTGTGCTTGGTCCTGTCCTTTATACCGCTGATATGCCAGTTCCAGTAAATGAGAACATGCTTCTGGCTACATGCGGCCTGCTGACGATGCGGCCATACTTGCAAACTCAAACTGTGCATACGAAGCTTCATCTAACAATCAGAACTATCTTGAAGATTTTCAACGTTGGGCAAATCGCTGGAATATAAAAGTCAATAGCGAAAAGTCTAGTCATTGTACTTTTTCATTGAGGCAAGGGAACTGACCGCCCGTTTGCTCAACTATTTGGTAATACCTCATGTTGATCATGTATGCTACTTAGGTTTTAACTTTGAAAGACGTGGCACCTGGCGTAAGCATATTCAAAAAACCGCAGCAAATATACTCCACACTCCAGATCTCTACTATAGCTGGAGGCAATTGGAATTTGTAATGTCAATCAGTTTACTTAAAAACTATAATACATTTGTATGTTAAAAAAAGTGACATTAAGGCATTCAGCTTAGAGTATGTACATTAACATAACTAACAAAAAAATAAGGCTTAATGCCTATTTTGAATATCAATTGGATGAAATCTTTGGAACCGTCTACGACATGTATTAACGACCAGATCCGCTGCTAAATGATTATCATGAGAAGCCAGTCGATCATTATATCTGCTGCTGTGGAAGTTCAACTGTTCCATGACTGTTGGTATTTTCAAATCTCGATGTAAAACTTTATTGCGCATATACCAAGAGCATCTGTTATTTTACGCAAGACCTTGTTTTGTACTTGTGTACGGTTTATATTTGTGGCAGCAGCAGTGCCCCACAATTGTATTCCATACTTCCAGGTAGGCATAATTATTGATTTGTAAACAAGCAGTTTATTTTCGAGGCTGAGTTTATTACTTGGGCGAAGAAACCAGTTTAACTTTTTGAGTTTAGCGTAGCAAACTGCTGCGGTTTTTTGAATATGCTTACGCCAGGTGCCACGTCTTTCAAAGTTAAAACCTAAGTAGCATACATGATCAACATGAGGTATTACCAAATAGTTGAGCAAAACGGGCGGGCAGTTACCTTGCCTCAATGAAAAAGTACAATGACTAGACTTTTCGCTATTGACTTTTACATTCCAGCGATTTGCCCAACGTTGAAAATCTTCAAGATAGTTCTGATTGTTAGATGAAGCTTCGTGTGCACAGTTTGAGTTTGCAAGTATGGCCGCATCGTCAGCATATGTAGCCAGAAGCATGTTCTCATTTACTGGAACTGGCATATCAGCGGAATAAAGGAAAGGAACAAGCACAGTGCCTTGTGGTACACCAGCAGCGATGCGGCGGATCCCTGAGCGCTCATCTTTCACCTCGGCTGTGAAGGCACGGTTAAGCAATACGACTTCAAAAGAATCAATTGCCATATAGGCCAAATTGATTTAATTTTGAAGTCCCTTCAATCCAGACTCTATCAAAAGCTTGCTGTACATCAAGAAAAAGAGCACAGCTATATTGCTTATTCTCATAGGCCTTAAGAATATGTTGGAAAACTCTGTGCACTTGTTCAGAGGTCCCATGGTGATGCCTAAGGCCAAACAGATGATCAGGAATGGTACTCTGGACGTCCAAAGCAGGTAACATTCTACCAAGAAAAATTCTTTCAAATATTTTTGATAAAGTCGGTAGTAAACTAATTGGTCTATAAGACGCAACCAGGTTTTCTGGTTTGTCAGATTTCGGTATCATTATATTTACAGCGCACTCCCATTGAGTTGGGAAGTGAATCATGGTATTGAAGAGTAGCACTAAAAACATTATTGCTTTATCAGGAAACTCCTTTCTCACTCTGCCATCAATTCCGTCATACCCCGGAGCTTTCTTTTTCTTAAGCATTTTAATACGCAGACGAACCTCTTGCGGAGAGATAGGCTGCATATTTGTGCAGCTCTCTTCCAGAAAATTAGCGGTGTCTCGCACATTATCTAATTCAGCTGGATCAAAGGGTGTAAAGCTTCCTTCGATTTCAGCGGCAAATGCCTCAGCTTTCTCTTTATTCGTGCGCCACCAGGAGTTGTTGAAGTCTTTAATAGGCACTTGTCTCAAAGGTTGCCTCTTTACGCAACGTGTCGCATTCCATAAGTTAAACCCATAGTTCTTGTTCATAGTTGAGATCCCTAGTGTCAAAGATGCGCAGTCGGCTTGATGGTATGCCAGTATATACTACAAAAACTAGAGCATCAGGATGACGAGTGCTATCATAAGGGTAGTAAGTCGGCCCTCCAGTTGCAAGCACTTCGAAATTTGAGTTGACAATACAGTCAAACAGCGCGCGACCTTTCGGCGTTGAAAGTCTGAATCCCCAGAGGCGATGCTTAGCGTTCCAGTCACCAGCGGCCAGGAATTTGGGACCAAGCATATAAAAAAAGTCTTTAAACTGCATCTCAGATAAAATATACCGAGCAGGGCAGTAAACGGTAGCAAAGATAAAGTCTCCATGATCACTAGACACTTTAACAATAGCGGCTAGCATAGCATCAGTGCGCACAGATGGGATGATGATTAAGCGACGAACGAATAAGTACAGCAGCTCCACCACGCATACGGTTCTCATCAGGGTGGTTAGCTAAATGTAGATCATATCCCAACAGCTTACAATAGGAGCTACTGCAGAGATGCGTCTCACTCAGCAGCATAATATCAATATGATGTTGGCGTATGAATACTTCAAGTTCGTTGGCTTGATTTGTCAATCCATTGGCTTCCAGATGCCAATGCGTAGTCCTATTTCTGGGAATTTGACACCAGAATTGTCAGAAGATGCATTGTTTGACCCTGCATTTTTAACATCTCAGTTTGAGCTTCCACCATATCCTTTTAACTTGGCCATGAGTGCACCAAACTTATGATCCATGAAAGATGATGAGCTCTGTTGTGATTCTTGTAGAGGTTCTTCCTGAAAATATTGTTGTTGTGTCTGTGTACCTCTAACAGCGTCAGCATAAGAAAGACGCCGATTTGTACTATTTCCAATTGGAAACCATGGTTTAGAACCAAATTTCGTATGATCGGAAGACACGAAAGTGGGAACCTGTCTTCATTTAGGTTTAGAGGGAGCACGCTTGGAGACCATTTCCTGATATACAACGCACCCTCTATAATTAGCTGTATGCGCCTCTTGTCTTATTTGCTTTAATTCTAGCGGGAACGCCAGTCCAGATATAATGGACCACTTGAAGCAGTAGACGTCATTATTTTGAAAGTTTACTATCGCTTCTTTATCCATCAAGCATTTTGGGAGTGGAATATATACATCTCCCTTTAGAGGGTCATATTTGTTTATATTAACCTCCAGCCTCAATATCCTTTGAAGTGTCCATCCTGAGTCCCTTTCTTGGAACTGTGCCATTTTCTCGCACACCAAATCAATGTGTCTCTTATATACATCATCACAATCATCTTCAGGGATGATTGGTGTCATCATTGTTTGGTGTGATTTGATGCTAATAGCATCATCTTCTTTTATTGCAAGCATATACTGCAAATATTCTATATGCTCGCGTAGCTCCTTTTGCAAAACATTTATTATGACAGGTTCAGCTTCCAACAAAAATGTGTTTGGAAGCAGACACCCTTCACTTTTATTCTCATAAGAAAATGACTTTATGCGATTCTTAAAGCCATTTCTTATCAGTTTTAAATTTGCCGACTCATTTGTAGTCTCCAGCACATTCATTTTGTGCGGAGTGGTTTGCCCAGTTTATAGCTGGTACCATAACACTACAGTCTGAACAATTTTTATAATCTGCAGCAGCAGATGTTGATGGCTCCATGCTCTTCAAATTATTTGCATCTTGCTCGACATTAGAATGAACATTCTTTATATGTCGAGTCAAGTATCTCAATGTTAGGAATTTTTTGGCGCAAAGCCTGCACTTTAAACCTTTTTCAGTTAAAGGTGAGTGCTTTTCCTTTATATGCCGATTTAAAGAATACTTATTCATATAAGTGGCATTGCATTGGCTACATACCATAATGCTATTTGTTGCTTCCATTTTTATTATTGTTGTTTATTTTATATTTAAGTAGTATTATTAATTTATTGTTGTTTATTTTATATTTAAGTAGTATTATTATTTTGTCGTTATTGTTGTTGTAATAGTTTATTTTATTTTTAAATAGTATTATTAAACTGTTTATTTATTTATTTATTGTTGATGCTATTGTTGTAATTGTTTATTTTATTTTTAAATAGTATTATTAAACTATTTATTGTTGTTGTTGGTAGTGGCTTATATTATTTAGTTTCTTTATTAAAAAGTTAACCGACCTGATGAGAGACTTAAATTCCTCCAACTGGGCTGAGTGACTGCAACTTCCTTCTTTAGAATTTTAGTATGTAGTGTATTCCCAGTGGCTCCAACTTCCTTCTTAAGAATTTTAAATATAACTGCAATTGATAAAGCACAAGACTGGAGAATTTTAAATAGAACTGCACTTGATGACGCACAAGACTGGACTGATTGAAAAAGAGAAAAGTATATCCCTTTTATACTTTTCTATGAACAATCCCCCTAGCATTAAGCACTGCATAAACAACAACAAGCAAAATGTTCTCCATATACACGAATTAACATATCTTCAAACATTTTTATCTCGTTTGGAAGGGAAAACCTCCGTTTGAGATTTATAATGAGGTGAAAACTGCATATGCATATGTCGCGAGTTTAAAAACGGTCGTACGTCTGTGCATGATGATCAGAGGAGCGGAAGACCTTCAATTGTGACTGACGAAATTGTGGAAAAAATAGAAAATACGCACCGTGACGATCGCAGATTGACTGTGGATGAACTTTCTGCGATGGTTCCGCAAATCTCCAGATCTCTACTACACGAAACAATCACAGAAACCCTCGGATATCGGAAACTGTCCGCGTTATGGGTCCCAAGGAGTTGGCGGGAAACTACTTCGAGGAAGGCATCAACAAATTGATACCCCGCTCCACCACCTGTATGGAGGGGAATGGTGACTATGTCGAAAAATAGCTTACATTATGTACTAAAGTATCACGTAATTTATTTGTTTAAATAAAAAAATTTAAAACCCACAAAAATTCAGTGCACTTTCTTTCTGGATATGCCTCGTACAAAAACCTCTGACGAGGTAAAACCCAAGTGACGAAAGCCTACTTGCAAATCACAAAACTTCTGATATCAATTTATTTATATTTTTCATTCGTATGGATGGAATTGATTGTAATATATAATTAAGCGTTCGCCATGAAGGCTTTCGTCACTTCAAAATTTTTGCATATAACAACAACAAAGTATTATATATTTTGTAGCACAAATGATCGACAAAGGCCTTCTTTTCAATTTTCAGAATCTAAGACATATTCGCCTCATACGATTTTAGCTGCTGAAAACTGAAAAACAGCTGATACTGCATTCTGTAACATTGAACTTGTTATTGCTTGTCAAAAAAATTTGGCTAAATTTCAGTTAAATACGCAATGTTGTTTCCTCTTCACACTAATGCAAAATTCAATTGTCAAACAAGTGAGACAAAAAAATCGGAGAAAATGTAGACAATCTGGGGTGCCACAGGAATCCATTCCGCTCGAATTTCATTCAGTTTCAATTCACCATGCCACAGACCTTATTTACTAGCGAAATGCAATTCGCCTGTAATTGAGCTTGCGATTTGATTAAATACGCCGCTAAGATATATATTGCAAATAAAAAGGCCTATCGTTAGGGGGTACAATTTCTGATTAATTTACATCTAAAAAATTAATAATTTAATATATTTTAATTAATAAATTAGCATTTTACTAAACCAACTATGAATTTGCTAGTTGAGTTTGCCAGTCACTGCCGACATTCACTGGTGTCACTGTTTTTAAAATGATTTTCGAATTTAGTTTCATTGTGTATTTAACGAAACAATTTCCGACAATTTAGTTCGGTTAGATGGGAAAGTCGCCATAGAAATTTCATTCTCTGAGCGAAGACAAAGAAGGAGAAGGGTACAATGCGCATCTGAGGCGCTTGTGGTCTATTCCCTCCTTCCTGAGTTGCCTCTTCCGTAACTCCTCGATCGCAATTAGTATGACAAGCGGCATTTTTTACCATTATTTGTTTATTTTTCACAATTTGCAATTTGTTTTTCACTTGTTGATTGCAATTCACCACGATTCATTTGTTTACATTGTGTGTTGCCACTTACATGCCACCGTAAAATTAAAGCACAGCTGTTAGAGTTACCGGGTATACTTTTTAGTTTGGCGGGCAATAAATTTAAATTATTAAGCTTTGAAACTACAAAAATAATGTCACATAAATGCAACTAATTTGCATTTAACTAAATATCACTGTAAAATATTAATTTTTCAATTGAAAAATATCAATAATAAAGCGGAACTAACACTAGACTAATTTATTCTTCCGAGATGTCTATCCTATGATTCTAAGTTTGAAAAGGGTAGCTAAGTTCGAAAAGGGTCAAATCGCTCGAAGTTCTGTGCATGGTGGAATTTTTTTAGCGAAATGGGAAATCTCTTTCTCATTGAAACAAAAAAAAAAAAAATGGCAGGAAAATCTTAAAAATCCAAAAAGTTTTCTGTTTATCCAATCGCCACGAAACTTCACCGGATCACCCACGGGACTATTTTGAATATTGCCACAAAATTTGATCAAAATCGGTTGAGCGGTTTCGGAGTCTATAGGGAATATACATACATACTTCTATTTGTATATATATAGAAGATAAGGACGGACGTTGCGTAGCATGCTACCATCAAGTGACCATTGAATTGAACGAATTGAAGTAAAGAAAAAGTTTAACATCGTCCGCGTACATAAATATTTTCGCATTGAGAATGACAGATGGGAGGTCGTAATGTAATGTTGATCATTTTAGAAGATTCTGATTTAAAAATTACACAGTGTTTCTGCGCACAAAGGTAAAATTTTATACATTGAATGAAATTTGAGGTAAACCCAATTTTATATAACTTAAAAAGAAATATTTTATGATTAACAGTATCAAATGCTTTACTAAAATCTATATAAATTACGTCGGTCTGTTGGCCATCAGAAAAAGTTAAAAAATTTCAAAAATTCATATCTTTTGAGCGGGTGGACCGATACAAAAGAAGTTTGAGGTGATAGGCCCCCACCAGCCACAATATCGCTAAGGGTGGGTATTTTCAACCCCCTATATTTGGGACTGGAGTGATCCGTATATATTTGGTGTAAACAAATATCATTGTTCGACCCTCGACGACATGAGCTCGGTCAAGGCATCTTCCCTGAACCGCTGGCAGCCGTTGCAGAGTTCACGTCGTACGCTTGCACAGGGTTCCGTAACAAATTGTTCATGTATGATGCTGTACACCTTGTGTATGATGCCTGACGCTGTGCTGAGTTTTTGTTTCATGAGGTGGTTGGAGTTTTAATTTATTTTTCATAATCCTAATGTTGTGTTTGTGTACTAGTTGATAGTTGGTGACGATGGGTTGCCCATTCGTTTTCGTGTTCAGCGCACTCAAATTGCCATAAAAATTTAAAAGAAATTTGTAAATTTCGATATTCTTATGCGAATATGGCTTAATAAACGGCAAATAAAAAAGGCCACAATTTTATTTATAGCTCAAGAAATTTTGTATATAATGTTGAGCTCCCCTGCTCCCATATAAATAGGCTGATCACAAATGTATATTCTTTACTGGTTATATTTCTTCTTCGCTATATTACAAATATTTTAACATTTTAACAAAAATACAATAAACCCTGTAAATATACAAAAACTATAAATGTGTAATATTTTGAAATGAAATGATTTTTATACTTCAAAGTGTGTGAGAAGACCACTAAAAAGCTTGAATACCGCAGAAGCTTACAATTTTTATTGTTCTAATTGCAGTTTGTTAGGAAAGTGGCCGAATACATACACATTTACAAAAGCTGTTGCAGAAGATGTAGTAAAAAGACACAGTGATGCACTACCAGTCGGCATGTTTCGGCCGGGAATTGGTAAGTAAGCAGCACAATTAAATTTCTTGTATTGTGTGCCTCAAAGAATTATACAAAATTTTTACTAGTAATATCAACGTACCAGGATCCAGTTTGTGGTTGGATTGATAACTTTTATGGTCCTACTGGAGCAATTGCCGGTGCCGGAACTGGCGTACTTCGAACACTAAGGTGTGATCCGAATGCTACTGCAAATATGGTTCCAGTCGATCTGTGTGTCAATAGTATAATTGCAGCATCTTGGGATATTTCGCAGAGACACAGGTTCGTAAATTTTGGGAACTATTAATAGCCAGTTTTAAATGCTTCACTTTTAAATGTTCAGTTCATGATCTGTTTCGTAAAATTGTTATGTTTAGCACCCTACCCACTATTTTATTGAAATTTAATTTATTTACCATTACAATTAGTTTTTATACTGGGTGTCTCAAAAGAAAGTTCACATTTGATTTGCTGATTGCGTGAAAGCAACTATTCCGAGGTGCGCGGGAGGTATGCAAATCGATAGCCAGCTTTTCGGAATTTAGTAGCTATGGAGCGGACCGTGTGTTGTGCGTACGTAAGTTTTACAAAAACGGTAATTCAGCGACTATAGCGCGTAAAAAATTCTGCAGTATTCGACATGTTCGTCATTTAAATGATGCGCCAAGCCCTCGACTCATTAGAAAATGGGTCGAAAAGTTTGAAGAGTCCGGTTCAACGCTGGAAAAATCAAAACGTTCGAAAACGTAAACAGTGTTACTCAGTCTCAGTCTTTTGCTTTAAACGTGCATAGATCATCATTGTTCCTCATTTTACACAAAGATTTAAAACTGCACCTCTACAAAATTCAGTTGGTGCAAGAATTAAAGCCTCAGGATGCTGGGCAGAGGCTTGATTTCATAAACCGGATGATTGAGCGCTTTCCAACCTTTACCAACATCTTGTTTTCGGATGAAGCTCATTTCCATTTTGATGGACATGTAAACAAGCAAAATTGCCGCTACTGGAGTTCAACCAGTCCATAACACAAACATCAGAAACCCCTACATTCGCCAAAAGTGACCGTATGGGCTGCGATGTCGGCGCTAGGAATTATCAGCCCTTACTTTTTTGAAGATGAAAGGGGAGTTGTTAGACGACTTCTTCGTGCCTGAACTGCAAAACTTTCCTAGTTATAACCAAAGAACATGGTTTAGCAGGACGGAGAGACTTCACACACGTCCAACAGGTCTCTACCACGAGTTCATAAAATTTTTCCTGGCAAATTGATCTCGAGGAGAGGTGACATAAGTTGGCCTCCGCGAAGACCCGAATTAACCCCTATGGACTTTTTCCTGTGGGGTTACGTCAAATCTAAAGTTTACGGCAGCAAACCGACTTCCCTGACACATTTAAAAGGAAATATCCGTCACGAAATGGCAGCCATCACGGAGAATACCTGCCGAGCCGTCATAGGAAATTTTAGTGCTCGATTAAATGAATGCCGAGAACGCAACAGTTTACATTTGGACAATATCATTTCTAAGAAATAAGTTTCCAAAGTGTTTATTTTAATATGTAATAAACATTTTTTCAATAAACTACTTACTTTTTTATCGATTTTTTAAATGTTAACTCTCTTTTGAGACACCTTGTATTATGCAATACTAGCGGAGGCTAGGCTTACTCTGCTACGATTTATTTTTGTTTACTTTATTTTTAACATAAAAACGGGTACATTTTTTAGTTATTTACTTTTATTTCAAAACCTGTTATACTATTTGAGTACTAAATAAGCGTGACACCTCCCATTTTTTCATTTGTGTATGACCGGTTCAAGCGGTTCAATGAATGTTGAGAGAATATACAAGACGACGTACATTTAGGTCCTTCGAAAACATCAAAAAATGGGCCGTCATTTTCATTGCGATACGAGAAAATGGAATTGAAATGCAGGAAGGTTTGTTCCGAAGTGTCCGGTCCACTAGACCAAATGTCATGCAATTTTTGAATGGAAGTTGGAGAAGAATGAACCTTTGCAACGCACTAATTCACATACAAGTGGCGAAATCAGAAAATACCCTATGCCAAGGGTATCCCGTGACCCGACCACTTTGTGTGGTAGCCCCTATACAAACCCACCGCCCACTTTTGTGTTTTTTATGAAAAAGATCTTTAGCTAAGTTAATATTAGGTTGAAAGTCGATGTGGTGGCTTTTTATGGACGGCTGCTTCATAGACTAATGGGAGCGTCCCGCCCCCTTTTTGGAGTGTTACAATACGACCAAAGGTTTCCGCTACCTTTGGTTGTGACGCTGTATTTCTTGATTCAATCTTGATTAAATCGTGATGTTGCCTATTGTTTGAGACATACCATGGTGCACTTGTGATAAGGCGCAACACTTTGATTTGAAATCGCTGGATAATAGAAACATTTGACTGCGATTCTGAACCCCACAGTTGTATTCCGAATGTCCAAAATGGTTTCAGAATTTTTGAATAAATTAAAAGTTTGTTTTGTAACGAAAGCTGAGAGTTGGGTCCCTGTACGCAGTATAGTTTTGTTAACTTCAGTCCAAGTTGTTTACGCTTAGAGAATAAATGTTTCTGCCAAGTTAAGCGTCTATCCAGGTGTAGACCTAAATATTTGGCACTTTGCTCTTTTGGTAATTGCATATTCTTAAGCATGACAGGAGGGCACTTGCTCCGACATAGCGTAAATGTTACTTGTACTTGTCGACATAATGACTGTATCGTCAGCAAATGTTGCAATGGAGGTATCTGCTGGAATAGGTAGGTCCGCCGTATAAAGTGTATACAATACGGGACCAGGGACACTTCCTTGTGGAACGCTCGAGTGGATTTCATGAAACTTTGAAAATTCGGCGTTGAATTTTACAACAAAGTGGCGGTCGTATATTATCGATTTTATTAATTCATAGTACGGATATGGGAGGCACTTCTTAAGTTTATAAAGAAGCCCGTCGTACGAGACTTTGTCGAAATCTTGTGTGATGTCTAAGAATGCCGTTGTACAATATTCTCGATTTTCCATCGCGGTTTTTTAGTCCGAAAAACTCGATGACTTTGTTCAGTTGTGGCGTGTTTTTCTCTGAATCCGAAATGATGGTCGGGAATCAGTTTTTTTCGACTGATAGTTGGCTTCAATTTAGTCAATAGTAACGATTCAAAAATCTTATTTTATAAGAGGTAACTTCTTCTAGCGGTTTGCTAGGCTTAGGGATAAAAGTGATAACAGACACTCTCCACTTAAGAGGAAAGTATCCAGTTCTTGCGATGCTGTTGAACAAATGGGTCATGTGCTTAAATCCAATTTCCGGTAGCTCCTGAAGTACCTTTGCAGTAATTAGATCAAAGCCTGGAGCTTTCTTTGCTGAAAGTTTATGACAAGAATTTTTCACTTGAGATTCAGTGAATCGTGAAATTGGAAGATCCATCTGTCCAGGGGAATTTAAGAACTGCGCGATTCTTGGTAATGGTATTAAAGCTTCTGTTCCATCGAAGTTATCTTTTTTTCTTGTTTTTCATGTCGAGCACATAGGTAACAATTTATACATATGAATTTCCGATTTTTCATTTTACATAAACCAGTGACCAACCTGATATATCATTACAAATATGACTAATTTGCGCGTTCAATGATATCCAATGCGATTCTATCGAATGAAGAAAGTCTGAGATACGGCTTTTCAATTACACCGCAAATTTTAAAGATTGCATCAACAAATAACTCTAATCAATGACATTAAATCAGTAGTTTATCCAATTTAAAATATGCTCGTTGTTGTGAGTGTGTATGCTGGAAACTTTTGTGCATTAACGTTTCATGCGGTTTTCTGATACATCAAAAACGATCGAGTACGATAAAAAAACGATTTTGTGGTGAGCGGATCGGTACCAAAGCAAAGCAAACAAAAAAAAAAAAAAAACAATAGCAAAACTAAAATATAACAACAATACAAAAGAAAGCTTCAAAAATAGAGCAAGAATTAGACTTAGGGTCAATGACCCGAGAATCTTTCAATTGTAATCACGAATGAGAGACAGTCTTAATGTTCTTAACAAACGAGTAAGGGAGACAAATATATCAATCTAAAAGCTTCAATTGTAAAGCGACATCTATCCAGCCAGTGGCTTTAAAACTGTCGGGCGAATCTTCAAAAGCTGGTTACCGAAGTTGCGACTACATCCATAGAGTTTTTCCTCCGACCAGTGGACTTCAACATTAATCTTTTGTTTCTGCTTCTGCTTGTGTTTGGGTTTGTGCTTCTTCTTCTTTATTTAATTTTATTTTAAATTCAAAAACATCGAAATACAGTGAACTTCAACAGGAGAACCATTATCCAAGCGTCGACTAGGATATACATCGCCTGATCGAACATTAGCAAATATACTGGCAGCAATAAAAACATCAAACGATAAGCTCATCATTATGCTCGCTTCAATGGCAGAAAGCATGACAATGAAGAAAAATATTGCTATGTTGAAAACCGAAGTTTGTAAAATATCAATGAGATACAAAACGAAAATCGCTCGCTTAAAATGAAAGTGGAACAATTAAAGAGAGACGGATACACAGACAGAAGAGAGTTAAGCCGAATAGAAGAACGAATCCAAAGAGGTAACATTGTCATAAAAAGTTTATCAAAAGACGGAACCCCTAAGACTGCACTGATAAATCTATGTCGAGAATTACTAAATGTTCGAAATGTTAGAATTAAAAGAAATAGAATAATTTTTGAGAAAAAAAAATAAATTAGGTTTGATAGCAGAACTATAAAGCTAAGATAAGGTAGAGTCTATATTTAAAAATACTAAATATCTAGCTGGCACAAATATTTTTGTAAAACGGGATTTGACATTAGAATAACAGCAAAACAAACTGTTAAAGTTAAAAAAAATATATTTTAGAAAAAAATAAATCGCACAAAATTTTTGTTAAAAATGATGGTATTGAAAATACTTAGATGTCATTTATAAATCTCAAGAACAGTGCTGAGCCCAAATGACTCTTGTGGGACTCAAGATTTTACATTTATCATTTTAGAAGTTTCCGAGCGCTTAAACTTTTAAAAAGACGATTATTTTTATTCGTTTTACATTGCAACCACCACGGCATTTGTTTTTTTTTTATTTTTTTTTTTTGCATATTACTTAACATAATAGTTAGAAAAAACTTATAAAAAATATTATGCAAAAGTTTATGAAAAATTACTACTAGTTATAAACCAGCGATCAATTTATATTTGAAAATTTATCGTAAAAAACAGAAGAGTTTACGCGTTTAAATAACACAGGTAAACATGGTTTAGATGTTGGAATGCTAAGGGTCATTTCCGAAGTAATTTATTTATTTATTTATTTAACAACTAACATATTAATATAAAGATGTTGCTTATAGTACTTAACAAAATAATTAAATTAAAAATTATAATTTTATAATTATTTAATGCATTACGAACAGAATTTATAGGGAGACCTGGAGAGATTAAATTGAAGTTATAAAATCTGTTATATGTAGAACATAATACGCGAAACGGATCGTTGCATGCATAATTAGTTGTACACGTGTATAGGTGGAACAATGAGAAGTTTCTAGTAATTCTTGAAGGAATAGAGAAATTTAATTGCTCCAATAAATAGGGTGAATAAATATCACCGTAGATAAGTTTCTGGATGAATAAAGCACCAAGTATATTTCTACGTTTTTCTAGTGTAGGCAGATTGATTAAGTTTAATCGATGTGTATAAGGCGGTAAATTTATACTAGGATTCCATCCCAAATTACGCAAAGCAAAAAGAAGAAACTGTTTTTGAACAGATTCTAACTGTACCTTATAAACTGAGTATTGCGGATTCCAAATACAACAAGCATATTCAAGTATTGGGCGGACCAATGCAGTTAATAAAAAATTCGTTACGTAAGGATCATTAAATTCCCTCGACCGTCGTTTGATAAAGCCAAGCAAACCCATTGCCTTATTACAACTAATATCAAGGTGGAAGAGAACAAAAGTTTTGGGTCAAAAAGAACGCCAAGGTCAGAGCTTTCGATAAGGAATACAGATAAAATAGGTATTCTACGACAGAAAGTCATTACTTTGCATTTATCGCAATTTAGCACTAGGCCATTACGACGACACCAGTTATGAAGTATATTTAAATCAGATTGTATCAAACCATGGCCCTCAGCACCATTGTAACTCAAACATAACTTAACATCATCTGCGTACATCAGTGTATGGCAGTTAGATATGTTATCAGGCAAATCATTAATGAACAGTACAAATAGAAGGGGTCCAGGGTGACTACCCTGAGGTACACCTGAAAAGACATCAATTCTGTGAACGGGAATCCAAATAGGATGTGATCCATTTGACTAAAGCTTGAGGAAAACCTAAACATTCAAGTTTGTAAACCAAAATCCGGTGATTAACACAATCAAACGCCTTACTAAAATCGGTGTAAATAACGTCCGTCTGTAAATCATTAATAAAGCCTTTGTTAACCATTGTCGTAAGTTCCAATAGATTAGTAGAAACTGATCTATTTCTAAGAAAACCGTGCTGTGCAGAAGAAAAAAGAGGCTTACAGTAAAATTGTAGTTGATCGGCAATTACCTTTTCAAAAAGTTTTGGAATTGCGCATAACTTTGCAAATACCTCTATAATTAGATATATCCGATTTACAGCCTTTTTTATGAAGAGGAATTATAAAAGATTCCTTCCAAATTTTAGGTACTTTACATTCTAAAAGAGATAGTTGAAAAAGGTGTAGTAAAGGATCACAAAGTGAAAATACACACTTTTTA